>CP139507.1:182568805-182722085 GCA_021014915.2 Artemisia tridentata subsp. tridentata
AATAACCCTCTAATTATTTTTCCCCCAACGCCTATTTTTGCTAGAAATTTGAACTTTTCGTTATTATTAATAGTAGCCATGCATTGTATATACGCATATATATATTAATTACATCGACACTAGAATTTATACCTCCCACGCAACAACCCATTTACACAACGACAGGTAATCCTATTCATTTAAGTAGTTCACTACCCTTAACCAAATTAATTATCACATAATCTCACTTAAACAAAACAATAAACTTAATCCTAAATCTACCACTATAAACCAAGTTGGGCCACATTCGTTCGACCCAACAACCATCCCATAGCCCTATTATCCAAGAGCCCATCGAGCTAGCTAACTGCCAACTCAATTAGACATCACGACCTATTCGACCATTTACTTAAATTGTTGAGTATCATTGTATTTCTCTTGTTCTCTTTTTACTCGATCAAGACAACATAAATGCTAAAATCTCCATGCCGAAATCATAGATCAAATATAACCATATTACATTGCAACCCACAAAACTCAACCCAACTTCACAACCCATCAACCCCACGACACCATGACTAGCTCGTTAGTCACCTTCATTATCTTCTGGCCTTACTCGTTACCCATTTTTCTTCAAAAGAACTCGACCCCATTAGCTATGTCTAGTGCGACTTCCATATAATAATACACATTCAAATGTAACTTATAACTCACCACTGTGATATCAAAAAAAAAAACCCAACTAAAGATAGCATTTGGCAAATTGACGTTAAACATGTCTTGGTTGCAATCTTTCTACACAAACTTATCAATATGGACAATACAAAGTGCAAAAGTAAAATGGAAACATAATTTGTGGACAATGAAACTATACACGTAGGAGAACCAAAGAAACTAAAACATACAAGAACTAAAGTACAAAGTTATAGCCACTCTCACACTCAAATGAGGGAACTATCACACAAGTGTCCTTCAACCACAGTAACTTCAATCATAGGTAATATATTTGAGATATTTCATCTATATAAACCCTCCTATTCGCTCAGTACCAATCTTCTATCACCATCACCTTTCATCACAGTCAACATATTCCTTAACACTACAAAAACCTTTCTGTCGTGTATGTGGAAGCAAGACCAATCCATTCAATTCACCTAATAATCATTTCAACGCATTGTTCTTTCTTTGAATTTCATTCGAACCCCCACAACCACTTTCACCCTTATTTCACTATCACCATACCATCATTTGAAAACTAACCTTGTTCGACAGTAAACTCAACCGGGTAAGAATAAGACGTTCAAAGCAAGTTGTTGTTCGTTTCGTGTTTCGTCTCGACAAGCCATAAGTCTCTACCACCTTTCCAAAAGGTGAAGTAAGTCTTCACATTCCTTCTTAATTATATCACGTACCCATGCATGTATATCTATCACTCCATTCGAATACATATTTCATATAACCCACTGTCACAAGTTTAGCTTACACATTAACATATAAAACACACCATGCATTATCATGTTGTTTTTACTCATATACGTAACACTCTACTTAGTCACATGCACATGATATTCGAACAACAAAACCTTCGAGTTCAACCGGATTAACAAAAGCTAGAGGGAACACGTCGAAACTTAAGTGATCGAACCACCCCAAGTCACGCTTACATATGACCATCTCATAAATGTCACTCTAAACTTGAATAATAAACCCACGCTAAACCGGATGAAAAGAAATAGAGAAATATTCAAGACATTACTAATTAACAAACCACTCGAACAAGACGTTTCACGATTTATTTAATTCGGAATCTTACATGCGACACCCAAATATTTTTCTCCATTTCGATAGCTCACATGGCGAACTACATATTTCGTATTCTGAGATCCCTCCCATAACCCTGTCTCGACACACAAATAATCCCTTTTTATTACCACTCGACAAGTGCAACACTTAGAAAAGTCCATAACATATTTCACTAAATTACTTCGCTCGACCAAGCCAAAAACCACCAATTTATTTTCGAAATCTCGTATATAACATATCCATATTTTTACATCATTCGAATGCCAAACCAGCAAACTATAGTTTTCACGTTCAAAACTCGACCTCATAAGCATGTTATCACACTCAAAACAACTCAACTAGGATCGACCATCACATGTAGCTAACAATTATTTTCAGAAAAATAATATAGCCTTCGATTGGGCCAAAAACCAAGCCCAACAAGGACTTTTGATAATCAGGTCCATCAGGCCCATAAAATATATTTTTGGAATCCTAAAAATAGCCCAAATCTAAGCCCAAAGCAGTTTTCACGCCCTCGCCTCTAAAACTCGTAACGGGCTATGTTACAAATCGTTACATGGCCCATTAGTGCAAAAATAATTTATTTTCTGAAATAATAAATTGAAATAAGTTAAAATAAACTTAATAAAGTTATAAAAATTTTCAGAATATTTTTCCCGTCATTTATATGCGAAAAGGACTAAAAATGTAACGCGACTTAACCAAAAAGGACTAAAACTGCCAAACCTGGAAACTAAGGGACTGAAGCTGTAAAAACAGTTGTAAAGGACTGAAATTGACATATTATTGAACTTCAAGCCTTATATGGACTATTGGACAATTACTGGACGATTATCGGACTATGGACTGAATAAGGACTAACGACGTAACGCAAACCGCGGTTAGGATAGAAAATGTAAAATCTGGAAAGACCAAGGAACAACTATTATAACTTGCCATTTTTAGCTTATTTTCCATTTTTGCACCATATCTTTACTTTATATGCACATATGCACTATATTTACATATTAGTTAATAGCGATAGAAATATTTCATATTAATATTTTGTTTACATGTTGAAACTATAATCTTACGAGGGTACGAGCATCATAAGCATATAACATCTTCATTAGATCGTTAAACAATCATCATCCACCACTCATACTCATACACACTAGAAATTAGTAAGATTTTCATATATTTATATATTTACCAGGTTTTATATCGAAGTTGTTATAATCACCACTGAATTATTATTACCATCATCAGGAACGCATAAGGTGAGTCATGGCCTCACTTTTTAACTCTTTATACTTTTTAAACTCCGTGAGGGGGATACATGCTATAACTAAATCACAAGTATTTTTCTGTATGCTACCTGACTTGATATATGCCTAAGTACTCCATATTGCCATAAGACCCTTTATCATGAGCCATTAATCACTGCGGTGAACGCGAATATAATGAATAGATCTATTAGAGGTTGACGACCTATCCCACTAATACTGTGACGGAATGCTTTTTGCTAGTCGTATTAGTCGCGATGCATTATATTTGAGAGAAATAGGAATTGGCAAAATCACCTATTACACGAGGGCAAATTCTCATCATTAATTTGGTGGGCTCCTCCGTTTAGGCGGTACTTTGTTAACGTTTGCGTGTCATGAGACTTAGGGCAATATATGAACTGCAATATCAAACTTTTAAACTGATTGTATCTCCAATACAATCTTACTTGTGATTAAACTGATATTTAAACTACAAACTCCATGATTTCACTCAACATTATGTTGACGTTTTAAGCATGTATCTCAGGAAACTAAAGGAGCACGGAAAGGCATGGAGCAGGCATACTCTATCTTCAATAAATGGTGTAAAATAAGTTGTAATTCAGTTAAAATAATGTTTCTTTAAATAAACCTTAGTACTCTGATGTAATGTTTTATAACTGAATTTGTATTGTGGACCTATGTAAATTAAAAAAATGCCATTCCAGGCTGTTTTTCTATGATTTCACATTCGATCCTCACAGTAACACCCAAATAAATCTTCCGCTGCCACAAATCAAATTTGGGGGTGTTACAGTTTGGCATCAGAGCTTCGGTTATAGAGAACCAAGTGTTTTTAAACGTTGGACTATAACTACATTTTTTCAAACAAATTAATGATACACCATGTTACCCTAAACTCTCCATGCCTGCTTGCTGCCGTGCTCGGTATGTTATTCGTTAAATTGTCATATATAAGCCCTGCATACTTGATAGTTACTGTGCACAGCTAGACCATCTTATGATTATAATACACCACTTGATGTTAGTAAGTTACTTATTCTACGATATATGGATTATTACAGTATTATGTCGTTTATCACTCACTTTAGTATATCATCGGAGCCGGACTCCGAGGGATCACCAGCATCAGTTACGTCCCCCGTACTCCTCGATGCTGTAGTACCAGAGATTGTACCTGACGCGATCGAACCTCTCGTAGAGGGTAGAGTCGCCGCTATACCTTTAGTAGATGACATACATGTGCCAGTTTTACCAGCACCTACGCTACCACCACATTTTGTTTACGACACCTACTCTCCTTTCTATATACCACCCCCTGACGACTTGTACTACGAGAGTCAGCAATGGCTCCCTGCTGATGATTTACCCGAGCCCCATCATGTTACACCACCATCACTACCTGACCATGTACTTGACATACATACCCAGACATATCCACTACCACCTCGACAGCGGGATCCGATTCCTGCAGAGGATATTCCTTCATCGAGTAGACGTCGCATCACAGACCAGACACACCCATCCTCACCATCACTACCTTACCCTCCTGGTTTCACTCCCCCGGCTCAGACCCATGATGCCTGGGAGGGATTTAGACCGGTTGTCACCCACACCCTTATCCCATCCACAGTAGTGACACGACTCGAAGGTCACGGAGAGCAGATCGAGTCACTTCTTCGGATGACCGACCATGTGCCATTAGATTCTCCAGGGACTATCAGCGATACTCTGCATAGGTTGGCTTCCAACAGAGCAGTGATACAGCAGTGCCTGAGACAGATGCAGACAGACTTGGCAGATACCCGTTCCCACGCGATATCCTTACGTAGAGAGGGCCAGGACTTAGCTTGGGAAGCTCACTTGTCACAGCGTAGAGCAGACACATTAGAGAGACTCATGGGAGACATACAGATGGAGCATCAGGCAGAGATACAGAGACTCAGAGACCAGATCTCAGAGCTCACGAGGCGTACGGATAGACCTGAGCAGTAGACATAGTTAGCATGATTGTATAGTTTGAAACATTGTAGTCTGCCGCATGTGGCACTTAATAAAGACTCTTGTATCGTTTTGTTGTATAAACTCAACTGATCAAGTTATTAATGTTGTAATGCTGGTAGTAATGTACTATATATCTGTTAACTTATGTCTTATGGTTGTTCGTATGTATTGTGATTGTATCCAGACATGTCGTGATGTTATCCGTGATTATTATGATTCTCAAATTGTGTAAATATTGTAAAAACCTGAAAACATAAAGTATGTGACATGAAATTCAGTTGATTAAATTGATTGTACCTTAGCAACCCCACATCAATAAAATTGATAAATTACAGGACATCATAATTATGAGGTAAGATATTCAATTTAGTCATCATTTCACACCATGATTACATTATGCATATACTCAGCTATCTATCCGAATTCTAAATTTGTATTCTTGTGACATTAATAGAAAATGGCACATAGCGACAACGAAACCATCAACGCAACAGTAACACTAACACATGAGGAGGTTCGAAGAATGATTGATGAAGGCATCACCGCAGCACGCGAGGCCGATGCAGCAAACCGCTCAAGCAATACTATGGGAGCAACAAATGAAAGTGAGGCATCTACTCCACGTAAATGCACTTACAAAGAATTTTTAAGTTGCCAACCAACCACCTACCGAGGAGTAGAAGGAGTAACGGAACTAGCACAGTGGTTTGAGTGTATGGAGACGGTATTCATGAGAAGCAACTGTGCAGAAATCAATAAGGTCACTTTCGCCACCGGAACTTTAAGAGGAAATGCATTATCCTGGTGGAATGCTACGGTCAAGATAATGGGTACTGAAGCAGCATTTCAGATCTCATGGACCGAACTGAAAAATAAAATGCTGAAAAAGTACTGTCCCCGGACTGAAGTCAGAAAGCTCGAAGATGAATTTTACCAGTTAGAAGTGAAAAACAATGATATCGGTGCATACAACCGGAGATTTCAAGAGTTAGCTCTTTTGTGCCCACACATGGTACCTGATCTGGAAAAGACATTGGAGAAATACGTGGAAGGATTACCTTCAAGCATTGAAGGAGATGTCACCGCATCACACCCACAAACTCTTGAAGCTGCATTCGTATTTGCTCAGCGAATGATGAGCCGAGTGATTAAACGAGGTTCTAACTCCACGATCAGTGGACAAAAGAGAAACTATGATAACCGTGACGGCAACAACCGGAACAGCAACAGTTATTACCATCACGGCAGGAACTACCGCAGCAATGATCGAAGCAACCGCAGTAGGAACTATCAGCAAAGCAGGAATGATAGACATCAACAACAAAACCGCAGACAAGAAGCTGCTAGAGCTTATGTGGCCACACCTGCTGAAGGAAAAGTGTATGCTGGAACAAAACCCCAGTGTAACAAGTGCAAGCTGCATCATACAGGACCTTGTACCGCCATCTGCGGTAACTGTAGGAAAATAGGCCATGTAGCCAAGGACTGTAGGGCCACGGGAGCAAACGCGTACCCAATAGCAGTGAAGTGCCACGGTTGTGGTGAAACAGGTCATTATAAAAGCCACTGCCCCAAGAATGTCAATCAGGTTGCCCGAGGAAGAGCTTATGTACTCGGAGATGGAAACGTGTCACCAGACCCCAACGTCACTACGGGTACTTTCTTACTGAATCAAAATAGTGCTAAAATATTATTTGATTCTGGAGCCGATAGAAGCTTTGTATCTACTTCATTTGCTTTATTGCTTAAGATAGCACCTGTAGAATTAGACACCTCGTATGAAATTGAGATAGCCGACGGGAAATTGTTAAACACCAACACCGTACTCAAAGACTGCACTTTAACCCTCCAAAACAAATCATTTCCAATCGATCTCATGCCTATCCAACTTGGAAGCTTTGACGCGATTGTGGGTATGGATTGGTTATCCAAACATCGTGCTCGAATTATCTGTGATGAAAAAGTTGTCCAAATCCCCATAGACAATGAAACACTTATTGTTCGTTGTGACCACCATAAAACCCAACTCAATATCATCTCGTACATCAAAACGGTGAAATACATAAACAAAGGATGTCACGCATTTTTAGTCCAGGTAACAGAAAATAAATCGAAAGAGAAAGAAAAGCGACTAGAGGAAGTGCCAGTTGTAAATGAGTTTGCAGAAGTGTTCCCTGAAGACTTGCCAGGTATTCCACCCATCCGGCAAGTAGAATTTCGAATCGAATTAGTGCCTGGAGCAGCACCCGTTGCAAAAGCACCATATCGATTAGCTCCTTCCGAAATGAAAGAATTATCTGAGCAGTTGAAAGAACTGTCAGATAAAGGATTCATCCAACCTAGCTCATCACCTTGGGGAGCACCAGTCCTGTTTGTCAAAAAGAAAGATGGAACATTCAGAATGTGCATCGATTATAGAGAGTTGAACAAACTCACAGTGAAAAATCGATACCCATTACCAAGAATAGACGATCTATTTGACCAACTGCAAGGATCGAGTGTTTACTCAAAAATCGATCTAAGATCAGGATACCACCAACTAAGAGTCAGAGAAGAAGACGTTCCCAAAACAGCCTTTCGAACACGATACGGACATTACGAATTCCGCGTAATGCCATTTGGTCTTACCAACGCACCCGCAGTGTTCATGGATCTCATGAACCGCGTGTGTAAACCATATCTGGATAAGTTCGTGATCGTATTCATTGACGATATTTTGATCTACTCACGCAACAAACAAGAGCATGCGGAACATTTGAGAACCATTTTGGGTGTACTCAAACAAGAAAAACTGTATGCAAAATTCTCCAAATGTGATTTTTGGATCTCCACCGTTCAATTTTTAGGCCACATCATCAACAGTCAAGGTATTCACGTTGACCCTGCCAAGATCGAAGCAGTTAAAAGTTGGGCTTCGCCCACCACTCCCACTGAAATTCGACAATTTTTAGGACTCGCTGGTTACTATCGAAGGTTTATAGAAGGTTTTTCCAAAATCGCAAAACCTTTGACAGAACTCACTCAGAAAAACAAGAAGTATATCTGGGAAGAGAAACAAGAATCGGCATTTCAACTCTTAAAACAAAAACTCTGTGAAGCACCAATTCTAGCGTTACCCGACGGAAGCAAAGACTTTGTAGTATATTGTGACGCATCGCATCATGGTTTAGGTGCGGTGCTAATGCAAAGAAACAAAGTCATAGCATATGCTTCTCGACAGCTCAAGAAAAACGAGGAAAACTACACCACTCATGATCTAGAACTAGGAGCAGTAGTATTTGCTCTTAAAATATGGAGACATTACCTATATGGTACAAAGTGTACGGTATACACCGATCACAAAAGTCTTCAACACATACTGGATCAAAAGGAGTTGAATATGAGACAGCGCCGATGGATAGAATTACTCAACGACTACGACTGTGAAATTTGCTACCACCCCGGTAAAGCAAATGTCGTGGCTGACGCATTGAGCAGAAAAGAAAGAACCAAACCTCTCAGAGTTCGATCATTAGAAATGACAATTCATTCACCACTCCCATCCCAAATACTCATAGCCCAATCGGAAGCTCTTCAGGAAGAAAATCGAGCTCAAGAGAACATTAAAGGCATGATAGAAAGAGAGAACGGACTCATGCAAAAACCCGATGGAATGTTGTGCTTCAAGAAAAGATGCTGGATTCCTCTTTATGGAGGTATTCGTGATTTTATTATGCATGAATCTCACAAGTCTAAATATTCCATTCATCCCGGATCCACCAAAATGTACCAAGACCTCAAACAACTCTACTGGTGGCCAAACATGAAAGCCGACATTGCAACATATGTTGGGAAGTGTTTGACTTGTTCAAGGGTCAAAGCCGAAAGTCAGAAACCTTCTGGACCACTTGTACAACCGGAGATACCAGTTTGGAAATGGGAACGAATCACCATGGATTTTATTACCAAGTTACCAAGAACGTCGACCGGATATGACACCATTTGGGTTATCATCGACCGTTTAACCAAATCAGCTCATTTTCTGCCTATCAAAGAAACTGACGAGTTGGACACACTCGCTCAGTTATACTTCAAGGAAATCATAATCCGACATGGAGTCCCGATCTCTATCATCTCTGACAGAGACAGTCGATTCACTTCAGGATTTTGGCAATCTTTACAGAAAGCTCTCGGTACTCAATTGGACATGAGCACCGCTTATCATCCTCAAACTGATGGACAAAGTGAAAGAACAATCCAAACCTTGGAAGATATGCTTAGAGCATGTGTGATTGACTTCGGAAAAGGTTGGGATAAACACCTACCATTGGTTGAATTCTCGTACAACAACAGTTATCAAGCTAGCCTGAAGGCTGCACCTTTCGAAGCACTTTACGGAAGAAAGTGCAGATCACCTATCTGCTGGACAGAAGTTGGTGATATGCAGCTTACCGGACCAGAATTAATCCACGATACCACCGAGAAAATATTCAAAATCAAACACCGTCTCCAAGCCGCTCGTGACCGACAAAAGAGTTACGCAGACGTAAGAAGAAAGCCTATGGAGTTTAAAGTCGGAGATAGAGTTATGCTGAAAGTTTCGCCCTGGAAAGGGATGATACGCTTCGGAAAGCGTGGAAAACTCAACCCAAGATACATTGGACCGTTCAAAATCCTCGAAAGGATAGGTCCAGTTGCCTATAAATTAGAACTCCCGGAAGAACTCAGTAGGATACACCCTACATTCCACGTATCTCAACTTAAGAAATGCCTATCCGACGAGACTCTCGTCATTCCACTGAAAGAGATTAAATTGGACGACAAACTGGTATTCACAGAAGAACCCGTGAAGATAATGGATAGAGAGGTTAAGCAACTCAAGCAAAGCCGTATTCCTATTGTGAAAGTAAAATGGGACTCTAAGAGAGGACCAACGTACACATGGGAGCGCGAAGATCAAATTCGTGAGAAATATCCCCACTTATTCCCGTAAATCACTCTTAGTAGCCATTTTAGACTTGAATTCCGGGACGGAATTCGAATGAGGAGAGGAGTACTGTAAGACCCTGTGAAAAACCCTTGTAATTAATCTCAGTGATTAATAATAATCTCGTAATTATGTTTCCCAACGCCTATTTTTGCTAGAAATTTGAACTTTTCGTTATTATTAATAGTAGCCATGCATTGTATATACGCATATATATATTAATTACATCGACACTAGAATTTATACCTCCCACGCAACAACCCATTTACACAACGACAGGTAATCCTATTCATTTAAGTAGTTCACTACCCTTAACCAAATTAATTATCACATAATCTCACTTAAACAAAACAATAAACTTAATCCTAAATCTACCACTATAAACCAAGTTGGGCCACATTCGTTCGACCCAACAACCATCCCATAGCCCTATTATCCAAGAGCCCATCGAGCTAGCTAACTGCCAACTCAATTAGACATCACGACCTATTCGACCATTTACTTAAATTGTTGAGTATCATTGTATTTCTCTTGTCCTCTTTTACTCGATCAAGACAACATAAATGCTAAAATCTCCATGCCGAAATCATAGATCAAATATAACCATATTACATTGCAACCCACAAAACTCAACCCAACTTCACAACCCATCAACCCCACGACACCATGACTAGCTCGTTAGTCACCTTCATTATCTTCTGGCCTTACTCGTTACCCATTTTTCTTCAAAAGAACTCGACCCCATTAGCTATGTCTAGTGCAACTTCCATATAATAATACACATTCAAATGTAACTTATAACTCACCACTGTGATATCAAAAAAAAAAACCCAACTAAAGATAGCATTTGGCAAATTGACGTTAAACATGTCTTGGTTGCAATCTTTCTACACAAACTTATCAATATGGACAATACAAAGTGCAAAAGTAAAATGGAAACATAATTTGTGGACAATGAAACTATACACGTAGGAGAACCAAAGAAACTAAAACATACAAGAACTAAAGTACAAAGTTATAGCCACTCTCACACTCAAATGAGGGAACTATCACACAAGTGTCCTTCAACCACAGTAACTTCAATCATAGGTAATATATTTGAGATATTTCATCTATATAAACCCTCCTATTCGCTCAGTACCAATCTTCTATCACCATCACCTTTCATCACAGTCAACATATTCCTTAACACTACAAAAACCTTTCTGTCGTGTATGTGGAAGCAAGACCAATCCATTCAAGTCACCTAATAACCATTTCAACGCATTGTTCTTTCTTTGAATTTCATTCGAACCCCCACAACCACTTTCACCCTTATTTCACTATCACCATACCATCATTTGAAAACTAACATTGTTCGACAGTAAACTCAACCGGGTAAGAATAAGACGTTCAAAGCAAGTTGTTGTTCGTTTCGTGTTTCGTCTCGACAAGCCATAAGTCTCTACCACCTTTCCAAAAGGTGAAGTAAGTCTTCACATTCCTTCTTAATTATATCACGTACCCATGCATGTATATCTATCACTCCATTCGAATACATATTTCATATAACCCACTGTCACAAGTTTAGCTTACACATTAACATATAAAACACACCATGCATTATCATGTTGTTTTTACTCATATACGTAACACTCTACTTAGTCACATGCACATGATATTCGAACAACAAAACCTTCGAGTTCAACCGGATTAACAAAAGCTAGAGGGAACACGTCGAAACTTAAGTGATCGAACCACCCCAAGTCACGCTTACATATGACCATCTCATAAATGTCACTCTAAACTTGAATAATAAACCCACGCTAAACCGGATGAAAAGAAATAGAGAAATATTCAAGACATTACTAATTAACAAACCACTCGAACAAGACGTTTCACGATTTATTTAATTCGGAATCTTACATGCGACACCCAAATATTTTTCTCCATTTCGATAGCTCACATGGCGAACTACATATTTCGTATTCTGAGATCCCTCCCATAACCCTGTCTCGACACACAAATAATCCCTTTTTATTACCACTCGACAAGTGCAACACTTAGAAAAGTCCATAACATATTTCACTAAATTACTTCGCTCGACCAAGCCAAAAACCACCAATTTATTTTCGAAATCTCGTATATAACATATCCATATTTTTACATCATTCGAATGCCAAACCAGCAAACTATAGTTTTCACGTTCAAAACTCGACCTCATAAGCATGTTATCACACTCAAAACAACTCAACTAGGATCGACCATCACATGTAGCTAACAATTATTTTCAGAAAAATAATATAGCCTTCGATTGGGCCAAAAACCAAGCCCAACAAGGACTTTTGATAATCAGGTCCATCAGGCCCATAAAATATATTTTTGGAATCCTAAAAATAGCCCAAATCTAAGCCCAAAACAGTTTTCACGCCCTCGCCTCTAAAACTCGTAACGGGCTATGTTACAAATCGTTACATGGCCCATTAGTGCAAAAATAATTTATTTTCTGAAATAATAAATTGAAATAAGTTAAAATAAACTTAATAAAGTTATAAAAATTTTCAGAATATTTTTCCCGTCATTTATATGCGAAAAGGACTAAAAATGTAACGCGACTTAACCAAAAAGGACTAAAACTGCCAAACCTGGAAACTAAGGGACTGAAGCTGTAAAAACAGTTGTAAAGGACTGAAATTGACATATTATTGAACTTCAAGCCTTATATGGACTATTGGACAATTACTGGACGATTATCGGACTATGGACTGAATAAGGACTAACGACGTAACGCAAACCGCGGTTAGGATAGAAAATGTAAAATCTGGAAAGACCAAGGAACAACTATTATAACTTGCCATTTTTAGCTTATTTTCCATTTTTGCACCATATCTTTACTTTATATGCACATATGCACTATATTTACATATTAGTTAATAGCGATAGAAAATATTCATATTAATATTTTGTTTACATGTTGAAACTATAATCTTACGAGGGTACGAGCATCATAAGCATATAACATCTTCATTAGATCGTTAAACAATCATCATCCACCACTCATACTCATACACACTAGAAATTAGTAAGATTTTCATATATTTATATATTTACCAGGTTTTATATCGAAGTTGTTATAATCACCACTGAATTATTATTACCATCATCAGGAACGCATAAGGTGAGTCATGGCCTCACTTTTTAACTCTTTATACTTTTTAAACTCCGTGAGGGGGATACATGCTATAACTAAATCACAAGTATTTTTCTGTATGCTACCTGACTTGATATATGCCTAAGTACTCCATATTGCCATAAGACCCTTTATCATGAGCCATTAATCACTGCGGTGAACGCGAATATAATGAATAGATCTATTAGAGGTTGACGACCTATTCCCACTAATACTGTGACGGAATGCTTTTTGCTAGTCGTATTAGTCGCGATGCATTATATTTGAGAGAAATAGGAATTGGCAAAATCACCTATTACACGAGGGCAAATTCTCATCATTAATTTGGTGGGCTCCTCCGTTTAGGCGGTACTTTGTTAACGTTTGCGTGTCATGAGACTTAGGGCAATATATGAACTGCAATATCAAACTTTTAAACTGATTGTATCTCCAATACAATCTTACTTGTGATTAAACTGATATTTAAACTACAAACTCCATGATTTCACTCAACATTATGTTGACGTTTTAAGCATGTATCTCAGGAAACTAAAGGAGCACGGAAAGGCATGGAGCAGGCATACTCTATCTTCAATAAATGGTGTAAAATAAGTTGTAATTCAGTTAAAATAATGTTTCTTTAAATAAACCTTAGTACTCTGATGTAATGTTTTATAACTGAATTTGTATTGTGGACCTATGTAAATTAAAAAAATGCCATTCCAGGCTGTTTTTCTATGATTTCACATTCGATCCTCACAGTAACACCCAAATAAATCTTCCGCTGCCAAAAATCAAATTTGGGGGTGTTACAACACGTCGTAAATAAACCGCTACTGCATTTCCGTTAAACCACAAGTACATCATATAAGCAATCAAGCATACAAAGTCAATTTCGGACGTCACATAAGATTCATTTACCCTAACTTATCCTCACACGTCGCAAATCAAATCCCTACTGCATCTCAGTTAAACCGCTAGTACATCATCAAACATAAAAAATAACTTTCGCACATCACATAAGCTAAATTTACCCTAAGTTATCGTCACACGCCGTAAAATAAATGGTACTTCAACTCAGTTAAACCACTAGTACATCATATAAGCAATCAAGCATACAAAGTCAATTTCGGACGTCACATAAGATTCATTTTACCTAACATTATGCTCACACGTCGTAAATAAACCGCTACTGCATTTCAGTTAAACCACAAGTACATCATATAAGCAATCAAGCATACAAAGTCAATTTCGGACGTCACATAAGATTCATTTTCCCTAACTTATCCTCACACGTCGCAAATAAATCGCTACTGCATATCAGTTAAATCGCAAGTACATCAATGAATCCATCAAGCATACAAACTCATTTTCGCACATCACATAAGCCACATTTACCCTAACTTATCCTCACACGTCGCAAATCAAATCCCTACTGCATCTCAGTTAAACCGCTAGTACATCATAGATGCCATCAAGCATACAAAATCTCTTTCGCACATCACATAAGCTAAATTTACCCTAAGTTATCGTCACACGCCGTAAAATAAATGGTACTTCAACTCAGTTAAACCACTAGTACATCATATAAGCAATCAAGCATACAAAGTCAATTTCGGACGTCACATAAGATTCATTTTACCTAACATTATGCTCACACGTCGTAAATAAACCGCTACTGCATTTCCGTTAAACCACAAGTACATCATATAAGCAATCAAGCATACAAAGTCAATTTCGGACGTCACATAAGATTCATTTACCCTAACTTATCCTCACACGTCGCAAATCAAATCCCTACTGCATCTGAGTTAAACCGCTAGTACATCATCAAACATAAAAAATAACTTTCGCACATCACATAAGCTAAATTTACCCTAAGTTATCGTCACACGCCGTAAAATAAATGGTACTTCAACTCAGTTAAACCACTAGTACATCATATAAGCAATCAAGCATACAAAGTCAATTTCGGACGTCACATAAGATTCATTTTACCTAACATTATGCTCACACGTCGTAAATAAACCGCTACTGCATTTCAGTTAAACCACAAGTACATCATATAAGCAATCAAGCATACAAAGTCAATTTCGGACGTCACATAAGATTCATTTTCCCTAACTTATCCTCACATGTCGCAAATAAATCGCTACTGCATATCAGTTAAATCGCAAGTACATCAATGAATCCATCAAGCATACAAACTCATTTTCGCACATCACATAAGCCACATTTACCCTAACTTATCCTCACACGTCGCAAATCAAATCCCTACTGCATCTCAGTTAAACCGCTAGTACATCATAGATGCCATCAAGCATACAAAATCTCTTTCGCACATCACATAAGCTAAATTTACCCTAAGTTATCGTCACACGCCGTAAAATAAATGGTACTTCAACTCAGTTAAACCACTAGTACATCATATAAGCAATCAAGCATACAAAGTCAATTTCGGACGTGACATAAGATTCATTTTACCTAACATTATGCTCACACGTCGTAAATAAACCGCTACTGCATTTCAGTTAAACCACAAGTACATCATATAAGCAATCAAGCATACAAAGTCAATTTCGGACATCACATAAGATTCATTTTCCCTAAATTATCCTCACACGTCGCAAATAAATCGCTACTGCATATCAGTTAAATCGCAAGTACATCAATGAATCCATCAAGCATACAAACTCATTTTCGCACATCACATAAGCCACATTTACCCTAACTTATCCTCACACGTCGCAAATCAAATCCCTACTGCATCTCAGTTAAACCGCTAGTACATCATAGATGCCATCAAGCATACAAAATCTCTTTCGCACATCACATAAGCTAAATTTACCCTAAGTTATCATCACACGCCGTAAAATAAATGGTACTTCAACTCAGTTAAACCACTAGTACATCATATAAGCAATCAAGCATACAAAGTCAATTTCGGACGTCACATAAGATTCATTTTACCTAACATTATGCTCACACGTCGTAAATAAACCGCTACTGCATTTCAGTTAAACCACAAGTACATCATATAAGCAATCAAGCATACAAAGTCAATTTCGGACGTCACATAAGATTCATTTCCCCAACTTATCCTCACACGTCGCAAATAAATCTCTACTGCATCTCAGTTAAACACAGTACATCAAGAATCCACAAGCATACAAACTCTTCGCACATCACATAAGCAATTTACCCTAATTATCTCACACGCGAAATAAATGCTACTTCATCTCAGTTAAACCACTAGTACATCATAAGCAATCAAGCATACAAAGTCATTCGACTCACATAAAATTTACCTAATTATGTCACACGCGTAAATAAACGCTACTTCATACTCAGTTAAACCACAAGTACATCATATAAGCAATCAAGCATACAAAGTCAATTTCGGACTCACATAAGATTCATTTTCCTAAATTATCCTCACACGTCGAAATAAATCGCTACTCATTCAGTTAAACCAAGTACATCAATGAATCAAGCATACAAATCAATTTCGACTCACATAAGACATTTACCCTAACTATCCTCACACGTCGCAAATCAAATCCCTACTGCATCTCAGTTAAACCGCTAGTACATCATAATCCATCAAGCATACAAAATCTCTTTCGCACATCACATAAGCTAAATTTACCCTAAGTTATCGTCACACGCCGTAAAATAAATGGTACTTCAACTCAGTTAAACCACTAGTACATCATATAAGCAATCAAGCATACAAAGTCAATTTCGGACGTCACATAAGATTCATTTTACCTAACATTATGCTCACACGTCGTAAATAAACCGCTACTGCATTCAGTTAAACACAAGTACATCATATAAGCAATCAAGCATACAAATCAATTTCGGACATCACAATAAGATTCATTTACCCTAACTTATCCTCACACGTCGCAAATCAAATCCCTACTGCATCTCAGTTAAACCGCTAGTACATCATAACATTAAAAAAACTTTTCGCACATCACATAAGCTAATTTACCCTAAGTTATCGTCACACGCCGTAAAATAAATGGTACTTCAACTCAGTTAAACCACTAGTACATCATATAAGCAATCAAGCATACAAATCATTTCGACGTCACATAAGATCATTTACCTAACATTATGCTCACACGTCGTAAATAAACCGCTACTTCATTCAGTTAAACCACAAGTACATCATATAAGCAATCAAGCATACAAAGTCAATTTCGGACGTCACATAAGATTCATTTACCCTAACTTATCTCACACGTCGCAAATAAATCGCTACTGCATTCAGTTAAACGCTAGTACATCATAATCCATCAAGCATACAAATCATTTCGACATCACATAAGTCAATTTACCCTAATTATCTCACACGCGAAATAAATCTACTCACTCAGTTAAACCACTAGTACATCATATAAGCAATCAAGCATACAAATCAATTTCGGACGTCACATAAGATCTTTACCTAATTATGTCACACGCGTAAAAAAAGCTACTTCACTAGTTAAACCACAGTACATCATATAAGCAATCAAGCATACAAAGTCAATTTCGGACTCACATAAGATTCATTTTCCTAAATTATCTCACACGCGAAATAACGCTACTGCATTCAGTTAAACCAAGTACATCAATAATCATCAGCATACAAATCATTTCGACTCACATAAGACATTTACCCTAACTTATCTCACACGTCGCAAATCAAATCCCTACTGCATCTCAGTTAAACCCAGTACATCATAATCATAAGCATACAAAATCTTTCGCACATCACATAAGCTAATTTACCCTAATTATCTCACACGCGTAAAATAAATGGTACTTCAACTCAGTTAAACCAAGTACATCATATAACAATCAAGCATACAAATCATTTCGACTCACTTAAGATCATTTTACCTAACATTATGCCACACGTCGTAAATAAACCGCTACTGCATTCATTAAACCACAGTACATCATATAAGCAATCAAGCATACAAAGTCAATTTCGGACGTCACATAAGATTCATTTCCCTAACTTATCCTCACAGTCGCAAATAAATCCTACTGCATATCAGTTAACCAAGTACATCAATGAATCCATCAAGCATACAAATCATTTTCGACATCACATAAGACATTTACCCTAACTTATCCTCACACGTCGCAAATCAAATCCCTACTGCATCTCAGTTAAACCGCTAGTACATCATAGATGCCATCAAGCATACAAATTCTTTCGCACATCACATAAGCTAAATTTACCCTAAGTTATCGTCACACGCCTAAAATAAATGGTACTTCAACTCAGTTAAACCACTAGTACATCATATAAGCAATCAAGCATACAAAGTCAATTTCGGACGTCACATAAGATTCATTTTACCTAACATTATGCTCACACGCGTAAATAAACCTTACTGCATTTCAGTTAAACCAAGTACATCATATAAGAATCAGCATACAAAGTCAATTTCGGACGTCACATAAGATTCATTTACCTAACTTATCCTCACACCGCGCAAATCAAATCCCTACTGCATCTCAGTTAAACAGCTAACTCATAGATGCCATCAAGCATAAAAATCTCTTTCGCACATCACATAAGCTAAATTTACCCTAAGTTATCGTCACACGCCGTAAAATAAATGGTACTTCAACTCATTAAACCACTAGTACATCATATAAGCAATCAAGCATACAAAGTCAATTTCGGACGTCACATAAGATTCATTTTACCTAACATTATGCTCACACGTCGTAAATAAACGCTACTTCTGCATTTCAGTTAAACCACAAGTACATCATATAAGCAATCAAGCATACAAAGTCAATTTCGGACATCACAAAGATTCATTTTCCCTAATTATCCTCACACGTCGCAAATAAATCGCTACTGCATATCAGTTAAATCGCAAGTACATCAATGAATCCATCAAGCATACAAACTCATTTTCGCACATCACATAAGCCACATTTACCCTAACTTATCCTCACACGTCACAAATCAAATCCCTACTGCATCTCAGTTAAACCGCTAGTACATCATAGAAGCCATCAAGCACACAAAATCTCTTTCGCACATCACATAAGCCACATTTACCCTAACTTATGCCCACACACCGCAAATAAATCGCTACTGAATCTCAGTTAAACCGCTAGTACATCATAGAAGCCATCAAGCATACAAAATCTCTTTCGCACATCACATAAGCTAAATTTACCCTAAGTTATCGTCACACGCCGCAAAATAGATGCTACTGCATCTCAAATAAACTACTTATACATCATATAAGCCATCAAGCATACAAAATCTCTTTCGCACATCACATAAGCTAAATTTACCCTAAGTTATCGTCACACGCCGCAAAATAAATGCTACTGCATCTCAAATAAACTACTTATACATCATATAAGCCATCAAACATACAAAATATCTGTCGCACATCACATAATCCATATTTACCCTAACTTATTTCAATAAATGAAAATACGAAACTTTACCTGATGATTTCGAGATCAATTTTTTCGGTTCAACTTGTTTTTTTAACTTTTCTTCTTCTTTCTGCCGCATCAATCATCTTTAAACTCTTTTTTTTTGCTAAATTTATAAAAAAAAAAAAATGGACTATTAGTATTTAAAATAACAAATCGATGCAGTAAATCATGATAATATAGATTAATAATAAACTTACGAGGTGATGAATTTTCTGGTGATGAATTTGATAGGGTTTTGAATTTCTAGAGAAAATAGAGAAGAGAGAGAGTGAAAATGATCGTATATTTTGTGGAAGAGAGAGAGAGAGAGAGAGTGAATGATTTTAACAGCTGGTTTGTTTTTTAAGTTAGTGCATCTTTGCCCCTCAAGTTTCTATTATTTACAAACAGGCCGCTCCGCTTTTTTAATCTTGCAAGGTAAATCCAACGGTTGAGATCGCTTCCTACACTTTTTATCATAACACACTTTTTATAATAATCCCACTCTATATATAATATATATATATATATATATATATATATATATATATATATATATATATATATATATATATATAACCCCACTATATATATATATATATATATATACTAAAAGAGGGAAGGCGCTACTGTAGCATGCACTGTGGCCACTACATTGGACAAAACAGTGGTCGTTTGCAAAATAGTCCCTAAGGTGTAACTGTCTTTACAAGCTAGGTCCTTCGAGGACTAACGATGAAACAAGCCGAGAATTTTCAGCACTAATCGACAATCAAAAAAAAGGAAATGAAAGGGGTATGCACATGCCACATAGCGGAAGTAAGGGTGTTCATCGGTTCGATTATCGGCTTATTCGGTTCGGTTAGTTCAGTTAAAATTATTTTTGGGTCAAATCGAAAACCGAACCAAACCAAATTTAAATTTGATTCAACCGAACTAAAAACCGAACCGAATAACCGAAAACCAAACCCCTATAACTGAAAATCGAACCGAATAACCCGAATTACATAATTTTAATTATTTTTTCATGTAATTATATTTAACACAAATTTTTTTTCAAGCTTAAATAATGTTATATTTATACTAACAAAGAGTTTTAGGCTTTTTTTTTTTTCTTTTTTTTTTCATATAAATACATAGAAAAAATATATATTTATATGAATTCGGTTTTTGGTTCGATTTTTGGTTTTCATTATCAAAACCATATCCAAATTAATAACCGAATATTTAGTTTGGTTCGGTTCGGTTTTGACATTCGGTTCGATTACGAATTCAGTTAAGTTTTTTTCGATTCAATTCGGTTCGGTTTCGGTTTTCGGTTACTGTGAATATTACCCGATCCGTGAACACCCCTAAGTGGAAGTCCTATATTTCAAGCTATGATGTGGGCGTATGATCAAATTTCTTTTTCTAGAATTATGTTGTCATATTCATTATTATTACATTTATTTAATACCACGTACAATAGGGGTTTTTTTTTTTTTTTTCCTTCAGGACAAACAGTTATTTTGACTTTGTTATAGCAGCCAATAGAATCCCGACTTTTGTCGCATTATATCATTGTATATCTGCAAATTATAAAAACTCACAAATGAAAGGCCCAATTAGTGCCAAACGGACCCCGTAATCACCTTTTTTTTCCCTGTTCATTACTAGTATATAGTATAATGCCATGTTTTTTTTTTTTTTTTTTTTTTTTAACAAATAGCTATGTTAACTTGATGGTCAGAGAATACCATATAAGTCTAAATTGATAAAAAGGTTTAAGTAAAGAACACATAAGATAAAATTTTCAATTAGTTCTCATTAAAATAAAGCAAAGAATTACAAAGTATCTTGTAGATAAATACTTAATTGAATAACAATATGGGTTGCTCTCTGATCAAGTAAACTCAAACAAAAGTTAGAGTTTACAAGTGAACTTTGAATCTCTGATAGGATAAGGACAATAATGAGTTCAAAACGAGAATAAATGCCCTTCTTAAATGTGACAATTAATATAAGATATATCACTTACTCTGACCAACATTCTCTTTATACGGGAGATAAACGAGGATATCACGTATGGGTTATTAAGACGTGTCAAGCATTCACTAAAAAGGTGGAGTACATCTTCTATTAATGTTTCTATTCTTGAAAACACAACAAGGGTGCTTTTGAGGAACAATGATGACAATTGTTTCTGCATTTTCACAAACTCGTACTTATCTTGACTTTTAAGGTCGTACTTTATTTTGCTCCTTTGCTTTCTTGGAAAAGTCATGCCTAAATATCTAAAAGATATTTTTAGTTAGACTATGTAGGTTGGATCATAGAGCTGATAGGATCATCAATCAATCCTTGATGATCATTTGTCCTTCAGCTTCTAGTTCTTATACATACTAGCTGACTCCGCATCGTTAGAGAGTATATCTCAAGTCATCTTTGATTCCTTGACGATGTCTCTGATTTGAACCTTGCTGAAGATGATTGCTGATTTTCTTTTATCAAAGAGTCTTCTTCTTATACTTAGTTTAATGTATGTTTAAATTTAGTCAGAGACCATTGAGCATTAAATTAGCCTAACATGATACCTATCGTAATCACAATGACGCCCTAGGTGCGGTCACTCAACCAAAAAGGGACATGTATGGAAAATTTTATAAACAGGGTAATGTTGTGAAGAATATACTATATAAAGACGTATTACTCCTAATATACATTTAGTAGGATTGCTGTGGGGCAACCTATTTTTGCGACTGCCACACCCAATCGGTGTCAAGAATTGGTCTAATGAACAGTAACTAACGGGCGTTAGTTAAAGGCATTTATCTACTAATGGTCGTTAAATAACGACCGTTATCTTTATTTTATTTTATTTTTTAATTCTTTTAAATATTTTAAAAAAATCCAACACAGATTTTACGTAATTGGTCATTCATGTAACAAGTCTATCGCAAAGTCAGTCCTTAATGACTAACTTTGCAACGAAACGCTAACATAAGGACAACTTCCGTAACAAAATTAAAAAAAAAAATACAAAAATAGTCCTTGAGGTTGTCGATCCGTTACAGAGTTAGGACCTCGTGCTCCGCGGCGACGCTCAACGGAAATCAATAATTTTTTATTCAAAACTCCCGCCACAAAGCGCGGGCCTTCACACCTCGTACTTTACATTTCACAATTTATACAGCATAATCAACCATCAAATAAATAATTAACCAGCTTATATTAAATAGAGTTTATACAACTTTTATATACGTACTCCCTCTGCCCAAATATTTCTTCACATTAACTTATCTATTTGTCTTAAATTATTGTTTATTACTAAAAATAAATAAAAAAGTTTGATCATGTTTGTCATACTATTATCCCGTAAAAGTACTATTACAAATATTAAAAAAATATTGAATAATTAGTGAAGGGTAAATATGTCATCCTTATAAAATATAGAGTAAACTACACCGTTGGTCCTTGTGGTTTGCGTTGACTGGCGGATCTGGTCCTTTGACCAAAAAAATTGCGCCGGTGATCCTTAAGTCAGAAACGTTATGCACCGTTAGTCCCTCATTCAAAGTGGCCCCACAAACTGATACTAACGCTCGTTATCTATTGGATTTAAAAGGGTAATTTGGTCATTTCATATTACAAGGACCAAGGGTGTAATTTACTCATGTGAGAACACAAACACAAACACAAACACAAATCTCAACAGAAACACAAACACTCTTCCCCACAACTCCTTTCATCAAACCTGTATCATGTCCATCTTTCATTCAACTCTATTACCCAGATTTACACACACATAAACACAAATACAAACCCTCTTTCAGAAACACCCACAAGGAGTTTGAGATTGATGATCGGTGTTCTAGATTGAATAAATCAAACAAACACACGAACACTTTGCGAAATCCGAATGGGTTAGATCCCATTATCTGTAAGTGTGAATCGAGTGATTAGGGGATTTGTTCGGAAGCCCCTACTAATCATCTGTTGTGGGATTTGTTCGGAAGCCCCTACTAATTATCTGTAAGTGCGAAATCCGAATGTATTCTGATTTCATCTGTTGTGTGATTAATTGCGGGTTCTAATTATAAGTTTCTTGATATGTTATGAGTTTGTTAGTGGCGGAAGGATGTAGTTGGTGGTGGTGGGTTTGATGGAGGTGATTGAAGATGTGAGGAAGGTGATGATGGGAAAGTTGAGGCTCCACCCAAGAGAAAGAGATCCGGAAAAGATGGTTCATATGACGATGATGATGATGGTGGCAATGATGATGAAAGACCGTCCAAGAGATAGTGGCTTAAGCCCATTTCATGGGCTTGAGACATGACCCAAGAACATAGGTCTCATATCTTTCTATCTGTCTTTCTCTAGCATCATACTATCTTATCTTTGTGACTTCGTACCTACAAGTTACATATGAAAGAATGAGTGTTATTTACCCTTCAGTTTAGTTTCTATGGTCTGATACAATGGGTTATTGTTAGGTTGATAAATCAGCTGCTAAAACATCTAGTCTTTGTTTTAGATTGAATGTTTAGATCTTTATTTTGTAATTTTGTAATCTTTATTTAGATCTTTATTTTGCAATCTTTATTTTGTAATCTTGATTTCTAGGCTATGTTTTGCCGTATCATTTCTTCAATTAGATTTTCTAAGAAAAGATGGTTATTCAGCAGGTTTAAGCTATTTGACTGGGCTGTTTGGGTTTTGATACATCTGTAGAGACCCAACTTTGCTGAGAGGTGGTTTTTATTACAAGAAAAGAGGTTATTTTTGTTACAAATTAGCAGATTTTTAGAAGATGAAAAGTTAGAAGATGAAGATGATATGAAATGACCAAATTGCCCTTTTAAATCCAATACTTAACTAGAGTTAGTGGATGTTTGTGGGGCCACTTGGATGGAGGGACTAATGGTGCATAACGTTTCTGACTTAAGGACTACTGGCGCAATTTTTTTGGTCAAAGGACCATATCCGCCAGTCAACGCAAACCATAAGGACCAATGGTGTAGTTTACTCTAAAATATAAGAAAAAAAATAAACCACTAGTCATAGATTGTGCTTTTTTTTAGGAGGATAGTTATTTTCACTTTTTCAGTATTTTGAGACAGCCGTGTATTATTTATGCTATCTTTGGCCATCAACTAATTAGAGCACTTGGTATCATGACCTCAGGTCATGACATAACTCAGCGCCACGTCAGCGTCACATCAGCTTTAACATTTCAACCTTAACTCAAAAAAAAAAAACCCCTTATCATAACTCAACCATAACACCACCTTTTGGGACCCACTTTTATTTAAATACTAGATGCAAGGCCCGCCCCGATGGGGCGGCTAGCTTTATAAATTTGATTATACGATAAAATTAATAGTATAATATGTATGAAAGTGTAGTTACATCCATGAGACTCAAATGAATAAAATCGACATGTTATTATCAATAAAACAACAACGTTTAATCAAACATAACGTTCAAAATAACCAAATTACATATAGTTTATAATCTATGAAGAACTTCTCTATATACAACGTTTGTCGTAGAGTTGGTGTAGTTGCCGTCTTTGTCACAACACAACACTTTTAGACCTCTCTTGCTTTTTACTCTGGAAACAGCTACATAAAGTTGTCCGTGGGAAAAAACAGGTCGTTCCAAATATAGCCCAACCTTAGACAATGTTTGGCCTTGACTTTTGTTTATAGTCATGGCAAAACAAACGGAAACAGGGAATTGTCTCCTATTAAGTTGAAAAGGCATCTTCTTGTCGGATGGGCTTATAATCATTCTAGGTATAGAGCGAACCTCACCCACTTTACCACCTGATATAATATTTGCCTCAATGTTATTGATTCCCATTCTCAATACTTGTAACCTGGTTCCATTACACAATCCACCTCGTTGATCAATGTTGCGCAAACACATAACCGGAGTGCCAATCTTCAAAACTAATTTATGGTGTGGAAGTCCAGACATTTTGATTGTATTCAAAAAATCTGTAGTGTACATATCCTCGGTATGATTAAAATCCACATCTAAATATGAGACTGTATCCGAACTATAATTTACTTTCTCTTTGCCACTAAGTTGGGAAATCATTCGGTCATTAACTTTGTCAACTTGCTCATGTGTTGGTGTAAGAATGGCTCGGTCTTGGAAATAAGATGGATCCTAAAGATTTTGCTCCCAATTATCATAAGTTTCGTGTATCACAGCTTGTACATGATCATCAGGTATTAGCATGTCTTCTGGGAATTCAACCTCAGCAGTACCATCTTTACTGCCACCTATTGTCCCATCACCAATACTCAAAATCCATTCAGCAAAATCCTTAATTTGCTCTGCATCTCCAGGGTTGCAACCAACACGAAGTCTCATATTCTCGGTAAGTTTAAGAATAGTGCAATGATTCCACAGATAAGACTTATTTAAGGAAGTATGTATGACATCGTGCCTGCTACCGTTTGGAATAACCGGGAGTATTTGCCGAAAATCGCCACCAAAGACAACGACTTTACCACCAAACACCTTATCATAAACTGCCGTATAAGTACCTGTTAAAAAGACAATTTAAACACTACTATATATAGTTTTGAAATATATTGTGTTTATATTTACTTATGTATAAACAACAACACAACAAACACAATATATTTTGATAAAGTTATTTTCAATTTGTCATTAAATTAAGTAAACAATAACAAACTGCTAATGCCTTTTTTTTTTTTTTTTTTTTTGCTAATAATAATTCGTGAATACAAATCCCATATGATTTTCTACATGGTTATCGTAAATTAATGTTTACGATAAAATTTGATTATACGATAAAATTAATAGTAAAATATGTATGAACGTGTACTAACATACATGACACAAAAATAAATAAAATAAAGATGCCATTATCAAAAAAAAATAAAAAATTAAAAAAAAATTAAAAAAAAGTAACAAGAAAATAATAACGTTAAACAAAACGTAACGTTGAAAACAACCAAATTACATATAGTTTATAATATATGAAGAACTTCTCTATATACAATATTCTTTGTAAAGTTTGTGTAGTAGCCGTCTTTGTCACAACATAAAACTTTTAACCTTTCTTGCTTTTTACTCTTGAAACGGCTACATAATGTTGTCCGTGGCTACATAAAGTTATCACAATGCAAAATCAATTAAAAAAACAATTGGCATATATACAGTATTACTTTGTCATGTGATAATTTAAATGTGCAGATATAAAGGCATGAAATAGATACTTTATCTAGTCATCAATGTGGGTCAAGTTGATCTTTGTGAAAGCTAAATGATGGCCTGAATTGTGCTATCTGGAGAAACTTACTGAGATACTTACCATTCTAATATGGACTTCATTTGTAGACACGTGGGTCAAACAATTCCTATCCAATGTAAATAAGCAAATTTTTTTTTTTTTTTTTTTTTTTTTTTTTTTTTTTGTGTGTGTGTTGCTAATAGGTTTGTAGCCGGCAAGGACGGTGCTCATTCTCAAGTGGTGTTGCCCAAACTTAAGTGAAACTTGTAGTTTATCTTTCGCAATTTAGCCTTTGAAAATTAGCTAAATGGAAATGGGTACATAGGACGGCTCTATCAAACGTGAGCCAAAGTGTTTTCAAGTTCTTTTGTAAAAAATTAGATTATTATTTTAACAATGTTGTTTTGATACGTACGTTTCATACATTAAATATTCATATAAGTAAAATATATGAGGAGCATCAGGTTAATCAATCAAAAAGAATCAGAAACTTACCGATGTCTCCAAGAGCATTACGGGAGCAAACTATTCCACTTTTTCCATTTAGAATGCTTATTTATACAAACACATCCTTCATATTCTGAAGTAGAAGGGGTCGTTGTTGACTTTTCTTTTATATATTGTGCCACAGCCCTGCGCACACCATCATTATATACACATCATATACAATCCAAATAAGTAAATACAAATAAACATAGCTTCAAGATAACTACCTATTTCTTGGTAACAATGAGCCATATTTACCTTACCAAACTAAACACCCAAACTTTGTAAAAACGAAAATAAAGTGTTGAACTGTTACGGTTTTTTTTAAATATCAATGAATCACTATTTCTAACATATTTGCATCTATACATCAAATCACAATTCGAAACTACTACAGCTACACATAAGGTAAAAATAACAAATCAATCAAAATTACTAAAAGAAACTTAAATTAAACGAATCATTTACTACCAACGAAATGTGATAATCAAGTTAAAGGTTGTCAAAAAAAAAAAAAAAAAAAAAAAAAGTCGGTGAACACATGTTTAATTAAAGTACATATGTTCTTCTATAACCACTTATTGAGCTTTTTTACATCAAACTGAGATCGTTACAACAAACACTTGGTATGCATATAAATCAATAGTAGCAAGGAACTATTGAAGGATTTTTAGGCAAGAACTAATGAAGGATTTTTAGGGGGTTGATTGCTTATCAAAAATGTTTATTGCTAAATAAGCACTTTGGAATAAGCAAGCCCAAACTACTAACTCATAACAGCTTCAGAGGGTGCCAACTTTAGGAACTAAAAATCACTTAAACGTTAATTACCTGACGTGTCTTCACCAAAGGGAAGAACTGATACACGATTTTGTGGAAGGCTTGGCCTTCCAAAAGGTTGGAGCACACATTGATTTCACCCATAAACAAATGGAGTCTCATGTAAAGAACTTATAGTTCCAGAGTTCTGCAAGCACATCTGACAAAGCCAATATCTGAAATCAGGGACATCCATTTGTGGGAGTTCGTTAGTAAAAGGTAGTAAGTTTCTGCGACCAGTTTCATGTATTCCAGCCACATATAAGGAATGTCATATAGTAATAAATAAAGTGTAGTTTTGACGCCATAAAAGAAGTGTTTTGTTGTTCTATATATACCGAAGATCGAGGTTATTTCAGAAAATGAAATAACAGGTATCTGTGCAATGCATCAAATTATTACCGAAACACCACCCCCTAGTTGGCTTTTCATCCGCAAACATTTTTAGTCCTTTTAACACTTTTACGCCAAAAACGCTCTTTACATTATTCATCACACATACTTCTAGCCCACTTGTGTGGACCAAAAGGAGTTGAGTAGCACCTATTGGATACGAAATAAGTATATTTCCTTTAATGATCATTGGAAGAAAAAGTCCCCCTCCTTGAAGAATCAACAAATTATGATTATCTAATGTCAAAAAGAGAGACTCTCGCCCAATTAGTCATTAGTTTTGAGTGTTTATGCAAATAGTATTTATGATTATCAATTTAAGCTCGGTAGCATATATGGTTGGATTTAACTCTCTCAAAATCGTAGATACCAAAAAAAAAGCTACATTTTTTTTATAACAGGTTGAAATTGGTTGATATTACTTGGTATTGCTGACCCGTAAACACTATTTTTAATAATGCTATATTACCAAGTGTAAAAATATGATGATAAAGTAACACCAGTGCAATAATAATCTAATTTATATTAAAGAATTATAATTTTTTATGCAAATTTACTCATACATAATTAAAAAAGTATAGTTTAGCCAAACTTGCTCATTAGTATTTGTTGTACTCCCATTCTTGTAGTGCTACCATTCTTGAATGCTCCCACAAAAATTCGAAATCAGTCAAACATCAGCAAAGTTCTTCACGTCATTGTGGAAGAACGATTGTTGCACAAATAGACAGCCCTGCAATATGGATTAAATCAAAGTTAGCCCAAATAAGTACATATATCTCATTTTCAGTTTGAATAAGTAGATAACTTACTGCTTAGTTGTATGTTGTTTGAGAATAATGTCGAGAACCCTTAAAGCTTCCTGAGAGTTTTCTGATTCTTGACCACGCAGAGCTAATGCAAATTTAAAAACATCTAGTGTAAATCCGATATTGGTTATGATCGAAAATAGAAAATGTTTCTTTGCATGGTGCATTCCCAGAATCTGTAAAATAGAGTAGTTTCTTACCTGAGATTATCAATAAACATGCTTCTTGTCATTGGGCCTTTGCGTCCAAGCCCTTTAACTTTCACCTACAAACATATAAATATTATCAACTGACAGACATATATAACCACCTTCATGAATGTGTGTTTATGCAAATAAAATGTTATTATACTTCATGAAGATACTGTATAGGTGGTTTAGGAATAAGACTGCAATAAAAAAACATTTTTATCGTTACACGATTAGAGATTTTGCAAGTATCACTAATTGGCTCTATTATTACCTTAACCATGACAGGAGGTTCTATGGGTTGAACATGAGAAGATTTAACCTGAAGATCCTGCAGAATGTAGGAAACATCACATCAAAATTTATGCAGTCCTATACTTCTCATTTAGAGATATTAGCATATAATCTTCTCATGTATGGAGTATAACTTACATAGTTACATAGTACCATACACGATGAGACACTCAGCAGTCAATGCCACCATCTAAATGAGACGAACAAATAAAGAAAAATATTTTGGAAAGCACTAATGCTAACTCTCTACTTAGAAAAAAATCTATTTCGAAATCCATGTCTTAATATCTTCAAAAATCAGCATAGTGCTCATCTAGTAATATTTAGTATGGGCAAAGGAAAATAATACTTATTGAATGTGTATCGTAAGTCATAAGCCATCTATCTTTAAGCAAACATGATACATTCACATCACTTAATTCTAGTTCAGTGTCACATTTTTTTTGTGGTTTTCAAGAGATCATATGTAATATACAAACATAATTTATGTCAATAAAAGTTTAGAATGTTATAATTAAGCACAAATAATCTTATATTATTTCAACTTTTTTTGAAAGGTAGCGACTCAGGGTGTAAATTGTGAGTCATACCACTTTGTCCAACAACATGCAGCACTATAATGTTGGTTGTTGGGTTAGGGGCTTTATTGTTGACCCAACTGCAGGACACCATATCTTTGTTAATTGTATTTATGCCCTTCGCATTTAGATTAGATATGTTGATCCACGCCCATCCTCGTTGCAACATGATTAAACAAAATAAGCATTCATGTAGCTACACTGTGATATAGATATTAATGCATCATTAACTAATACATAGTATATCATAGCAATAAAATGCAAGTTTATGAACTACTTAGTTAGCTGAGTTTATAGCTCAGCTTAGTGCTTGTAGAAACACTGCTAACATAGATATATCCTGGATCTCATATCATCAATGTCCAAGCAAAATTATCATGGTTGAAAACAATGTGAAATCAGGTTAATGAACTTAAGAAACAAATGTAGTTTTGTTCTCGTGAGGCTAATAAAATTAAACCTTGTGCTCTCTACTGAAATTGTTAAATGCTAAAAAAGGCTTGGGTTTCCAATCCATGGTTTGGCATGCATAACTTTCCTTAATGCCTAAGCTTTCCAATAAATGCAAAAAGAATCCTATGACATCATATAAGTGAATAAAACACGATAAACATGAAATTTGCATAGCATAACTATTGACTTATCATCACTAATTGAAGTATTCTACTGATGCCATGTAGCAAGAAACTTCAATTCACACAAAAAATATAGGCAATTTAGCTTACCCACGATCACTATTCAACATAATCCAAGTTACCCTACTGCTTGTGCGGCAGTAACAGCAGCAGCAGCCTCTTTTAAAACGTATTTAATGATTGAAAAGGGTAAATTTAAAAAAAAAAATAATAATAAATAAATAAAAAAAAGGGTCATACGGGTAAAATTTAAACATGATATGGGTTAAAATGGGTCAAAAGGACTCGGAATGCATTTAAATACTTACCACCTCTTAACTATCTGATCTTAAAATATCCAATGTGTTTATTTATTGTGAATTTTAATAATAATAAAAAAAAAAGTCAGCCCAGCACCAAGGTTTTAACCCATGTTAATGTTAATATCCACCCATGTTTTTCACCTTTAAAGAAATTGCAACCATTTAATATACAGAGGTGGCACAACTTGAAGGTGCAGTAAGGAATCATGAAGAACTTGAACGTGTTAACGTGGATTCATATATATGCAAGTTTTTTCAAGAGAAGGTGTTTGAGCAAGATAGTTATTTCAAGTTAATAGAATGTGTGGTTACTTACTTTGTCCTAGAATCCATATTGTGAAACAAAAGAAATTGACTATTGATAGATTCAGTTATAGAGGTTAAAGCGTAACTTCTCTAAAACATGTATGGAATTGCAAGTTCAGAGCTAGCATAGCATCATTGAGCTGAATACTTACTGTTACACCTCCAAATATAAGTTTCAGAAAACTTATTTTTCCTCCATGGTATTGGCATCATCGATCATATGCCGAAGGTGTGTCAGTCTTGCTCTTGGTCTTTGGATCGTTATAGCTCCAACCTGAAAGGAAATGTCATGTTAATATGCTATGTTGTTAAGATTCTAATAATGTTTCACTGCCACTTTAAAAACTATTCATACAATATTGTTGGAAATAAAAATTTGTATATACAGAGTCAGCGTAAGCAAACAATGTTTATAATGTTATAATTTAAGCACAAATAATCTTATATTATTTTAACTTTTTTTGAAAGGTAGCGACTCAGGGTGTACATTGTGAGTCATACCACTTTGTCCAACAGAATGCAGCACTATAATGTTGGTTGCTGAGTTAGGGCTTTATTGTTGACCCAACTGCAGGACACCTTATCTTTGTTAATTGTATTTATGCCCTTCGCATTTAGATTAGATATGTTGATCCATGCCCATCCAGGTTGCAACATGATTAAACAAAATAAGCATTCATGTAGCTACATTGTGATATAGATATTAATGCATCATTAACTAATACAGAGTATCTCATAGCAATAAAATGCAAGTTTATGAACTACTTAGTTAGCTGAGTTTATAGCTCAGCTTAGTGCTTGTAGAAACACTGCTAACATAGATATATCTTGGGTCTCATATCATCAATGTCTAAGCAAAATTATCATGGTTGAAAACAATGTGAAATCAGGTTAATGAACTTAAGAAACAAATGTAGTTTTGTTCTCGTGAGGCTAATAAAATTAAACCTTGTGCTCTCTACTGAAATTGTTAAATGATAAAAAAGGCTTGGGTTTCCAATCCATGGTTTGGCATGCATAACTTTCCTTAATGCCTAAGCTTTCCAATAAATGCAAAAAGAATCCTATGACATCATATAAGTGAATAAAACACAATAAACATGAAATTTGCATAGCATAACTATTGACTTATTATCACTAATTGAAGTATTCTACTGATGCCATGTAGCAAGAAACTTCAATTCACACAAAAAATATAGGCAATTTAGCTTACCCACGATCACTATTCAACATAATCCAAGTTACCCTATGCTTATGCGGCAGTAACAGCAGCAGCAGCCTCTTTTAAAACGTATTTAATGATTGAAAAGGGTAAATTTAAAAAAAATAAAAATAATAAAAAAAAAAAATAAAAAAAAGGGTCATACGGGTAAAATTTAAACATGATATGGGTTAAAATGGGTCAAAAGGACTCGGAATGCATTTAAATACTTACCACCTCTTAACTATCTGATCTTAAAATATCCAATGTGTTTATTTATTGTGAATTTTAATAATAATAATAAAAAAAAGTCAGCCCAACACAAAGGTTTTAACCCATGTTAATGTTAATATCCACCCATGTTTTTTACCTTTAAAGAAATTGCAACCATTTAATATACAGAGGTGGCACAACTTGAAGGTGCAGTAAGGAATCATGAAGAACTTGAACGTGTTAATGTGGATTCATATATATCAAGAGAAGGTGTTTGAGCAAGATAGTTATTTCAAGTTAATAGAATGTGTGGTTACTTACATTGTCCTAGAATCCATATTGTGAAACAAAAGAAATTGACTATTGATAGATTCAGTTATAGAGGTTAAAGCGTAACTTCTCTAAAACATGTGTTAATACAAATAGCGTCTCAAAAACGTTATTTATATTCTTTGATCTTTCATTAGTTTTGTTAATGACAAATAAAAGGAATATCTTTTAGCAAATAATAAATACTAGCTTAAGTCTCTTAAAGTACACATTTTACACTTCACATAATAACCAAGAATTACAAGTTTAGTAACTTGTTTCCTTAAAAGGAAACTTTAATTCTTAAACCATTCCATGACATCATTGCATGCATCACATACAATATCTTTGATATATCTTGGATAGATTTGCAAGATACATAGTTGACATTTGAAGATCTTGGATGATTTGGTAAGATACAACTAAGATATGGTAAGAGACAACTAAACCTTAGCTGTCACGTCCCACGGATATAAATCATATAAAGGACGGATCCCTTGTGAGGGATCCGTGGGATCCGTGAGCTGAAGATCAGCTTGCCTATAAATAGGAAGCTGATCATTTGGCTCTATCATCACTCATATAACTTTAACACACATATTCATTCAGTACATATCTTACTAACATCATTCATAGTTGCATTTCACTTTGATCTTTCATTTTGTAGAAAAGAGATCAAGCATTCAAGGATCTACAGAACCGTAATCCTTTAGTTGCATTACTGTGTGATATTGTTAGTTTGTTTCACACATCATATCTTTCATTTGTAATCAGTGAGTGTGGTTAGTGCTTTAGTCCTTAAAGCACAAAGAGTGTTGGGAGTAGTTGTACCCGTGTAAAGAACTCGACATCTAGCTTAGTGTCGGTAAAGTAAATAGGCGACGTCAGGTTGGTTCTACCTTGTGAAAGAACCCGATGTTTAGCTTAGTACCGGAAAAGGAAGTAAGCGACGTGTAAAGGTTTTCTCCGCCTAGAAATGGAGTTTGTTTCTTAGTGAAAGATAAACTCTCGAGTAGGAAACTCGGGGAGTGGAGTAGGGCAAGGAAGAGAGTCCTTGTAGCCGAACCACTATAAACAACAGTGTCGTGTGGTTTGATCTTTCCTCTCTTTATCTTTTGTTTACATTGTGTGATTATTTATTTGTGATTGTTTCCTTTGAAATTAACATATAGTAACAAAGCAAATAAAACTTTAAAACGGTAAAAACTATTCAACCCCCCTTCTAGTTTTCCACAATTGGTATCAGAGCTACGTTACTTAAGATCTTTAAAATATATTGTATTTTAAAACTTAAAACGATCCATGGATTTTGAAAACTTTAAAGAAGGGCAATCTATGCAGAGACCACCTCTATTTGAACCAAATTGTTTTATTTATTAGAAAAATCGCTTTGAGACTTATGTAAAGTCAAAGGACATAGATCTATGGTATATTATAGTTGATGGTGATTACAAACCTATTAGTAATAATATTTCGGGTGGTCGGGATGAAGGAGCTTCTCTTACTCGTCACAGTGATGAGCAAAAGAAACTAATTGCCAAAAATAATGAAGCCAAAATGATGCTTTATAATGCCTTACCTAAGAAAGAATATGAAAGAGTTTTTATGTGTAAAACGGCTAAGGATATTTGGCAATCTCTTATTATCACACATCAAGGGAACTCACAAGTAAAAGATAACAAAATTGATCTTCTTGTCCAACAATACGAACAATTTGTTATCTCTGAAGATGAGACCATTGATAGTGCGTTTGCTAAGTTCAATACTATTATTACATCACTTAAAGCACTTGATGAATCTTTTTCTAGTAAGAATTTTGTCAGGAAATTTCTAAGAGCACTCCATCCGAAATGGAGAGCAAAGGTGACAGCTATTGAAGAATCTAAAGATCTCTCAAGCATGACACTGGATGAGCTCATAGGAAACCTTAAAGTTCACGAAATGATTATGGAAAAAGACTCGGAAATTGTCAAAGGCAAAAAGGAGAAGATTAAGTCTATTGCCTTGAAAGCCAAAGTCGAGTCAAGTGATGATGATGAGTCTTGTTCAAACAGTGATGATAAAGAGTATGCCATGGCCGTGAGGGATTTCAAGAAATTCTTCAGGAGACGAGGAAAGTTTGTAAAACCACCTCGTGATGAAAAGAAATCCTCTCGGAAAGATCGTGACGATAAGAAAGGTAAGGTTGATAGGAAATGCTATAGGTGTGGTGACTCCAGTCACTTAATAGGAGAATGTCCAAAGCCTCCAAAGACCAAGTCTCAAAGAGCCTTCGTTAGTGGAGCTTGGAGCGATAGTGAAGGAGATGATGATGATGAGCCTAAGAACAACGAAATGGCACTTATGGCTAATGACACAGAAGAGGTACATTCTGATTCATACTCCTCTATAGATGATGAAACCTTAGAAGTAGAATATAACAAACTGTGTGACGTTACTTTAAAAATCATAAACAAAAACAAGTTTTTGAAAACAAAGACAACACTTTTAGAAAATGAAGTATTTTGGCTTAAAGAAAAAGCAATTCGAATTGAAAAAGGTAAAGATAGTAAAGAAACGTGTGTGTCTTGTCAAGAACTAAAACTTGAATTAGAAACCTTAAGAACCACACAGGAAGATTTAATCAAACAAAATTCAAAGTTTAAAAGGTTTGATAAAAACATAAGTTGTGCAGATGAAATAATGAAAATGCAAAAGCTACCTCATGATAAAACAGGACTAGGCTTTATGAAACTAGGAACCTTAAGTGATTATAAGGAACAGACTGTGAATAAAACTGATTCAACCAAGTTGGACACTCACGGATCCGACGGATCCAAAAATTTGGATCCGCCAAGTGTATCCAAAGGATCCGCGAGTACAGAAGTTGAACAGAAGGTTCACAAAGTCGATCGTTCCGAGTTTGTTAAAGTTACTAAGAAACCTAACAGTAGTATAAATAATAATAAACATAAACCAGCAGTATCTTTAGGAAGAGGACAAGCTAGAAATGAATATAGAGTTAAAACGGATCAACAGAGACCTCAAATGAGTTTTCCCAAACACCCCTTTCCAAAGAGTATAGTTAATCCACAACATACTTATCAAAATAATTGGAACCAAAACATACCTAGAAACTTTCATGGTCCTAGTTATATGTCATGGAACAATTGTCCACCATTTACATATATAAACCATGATAATGTCATGTTTAACCCAAACGGACCCATGAGATATTGGGGACCAAATGCTTGAGTCTTTTATGAACTTAGGTATGCTTGAAAGTTGATATTGAACCTGATGAGTGGATCAAAGATAGTGGGTGCTCAAGACACATGACGGGAAACAAAAATCTTTTCTCAACCTATCAAGTGTATGACGGAGGTAATGTCACATTCGGTAGCAAGCTTAAAAGTAAAATCATCGGAAAAGGTACAATCTCTCATGACTCTCTATCTATTGATGATGTTGCTCATGTAGATAATTTAGGATTTAATTTACTTAGTATAAGTCAATTATGCCGCAAAAAGTATAACGTCCTTTTCAGTGAAAATGGAAGTAAAATACTTAAAGATGGCATAACCGTAGGAAAAGGTGTTTTAAAGAATAATGTCTATGTTATGAAATTAGATAAAACACCTAAAGATAAGTTATGTCTTACCTCCTTGGACGAAAACTCAACTCTATGGCACGACGCTTAGGTCATGCTAATATGAGGCTTATTCAATCTTTGTCATCCAAAGAACTCGTTAGGAACCTACCCAAGTTGAAATATGACCAACACTTTTGTGATGCTTGCAAAATTGGGAAACAAGTACATAATAGCCATAAGGCTAAAAACATGGTATCTACATCTAGATGCCTAGAATTATTACATATGGATTTGTTTGGCCCGTCGGCTATACTAAGTTATGGAGGAAATTTTTACACTTTAGTCATAGTAGATGATTACTCTAGATATACATGGACAAAGTTTTTGAAAACTAAAAATGAGGCATTCGAAAATTTTGAAATTCTAAGCAAGAAAATTCAAAATCAAATAGGAAGTAATATAGTATCTATTAGAACTGACCATGGTCGAGAATTTGACAATGAAATTCAATTTGGAAATTTTTGTGATAATAATGGAATAACTCATAATTTCTCGGCTCCTCGTACACCTCAATCTAATGGTGTAGTAGAACGTAAAAATAGAACAATTCAAGAAATGAGTAGAACTATGTTAAATGAACAAAACATACCACAAAAGTTTTGGTGTCACGCTGTAGATACTTCTACATATATCCTAAATAGAGTTTTAATTAGACAATTTTTAAATAAAACTCCTTATGAAATTTATCGAGGCAAAAAGCCTACATTAGGATATTTTAGAGTTTTTGGAAGCAAGTGCTTCATTTTAAACACAAAGGACTATCTCACTAAGTTCGACCCAAAGTCGTATGAAGGTGTATTTCTTGGGTACTCACAAAACAGTAAAGCATACATTATATTAAACAAGGAAACATCAAGAGTCGAGGAATCGTTGAACGTAACATTCAACGAAAGTCCACCTCCTTCTAAGACATCACCTTTGGTAATGATGACTTAGTTGAAAGTCAAATGGTTAATGATATAGAAAACATTGAAAATGACAATGAACCCGTAAAAGGAGAAATAGTCAATATTAAAGAAACTAAAAGTCATCCATTAGAAAACGTCATAGGAAAACTTAATGAAAGAACATTAAGATCCAAAGCTCAAAATGAAAGTAATTATTTTTGTTTTATTTCAACCATTGAACCTAAAAATATAGACGAAGCAATAAAAGATGAATCTTGGGTAATTGCTATGCAAGAAGAACTTAATCAATTTATTAGAAATGATGTTTGGACATTGGTCCCTCCACCTAAAAACCAAACCATAATAGGCACCAAATGGGTCTTTAGAAATAAAATGGATGAAAAGGGTATTATATCTAGAAATAAAGCTAGGCTAGTAGCTCAAGGTTACAATCAACAAGAAGGTATAGATTACGATGAAACCTTTGCACCCGTAGCTAGACTTGAGTCTATTAGAATATTACTTGCATATGCATGTGCACATGATTTTAAGTTATTTCAAATGGATGTCAAAAGTGCTTTCTTAAATGGTTTTATAAATGAAGAAGTATATGTTGCACAACCTCCCGGCTTTGCCGACTTTGAAAAACCAAATTATGTTTTCAAACTTAAGAAAGCTTTATACGGACTTAAGCAAGCACCAAAGGCTTGGTATGATCGACTTAAGACTTTCCTAGTTGACTATAAGTATACCATGGGCCTAGTAGACAATACTCTCTTCACCAAGAAAAAGGGATCACATATTATCATAGTCCAAATATATGTGGATGACATTATATTCGGTTCAACTTGTCAAGAGTTATGCGACGATTTCTCAAAAATCATGCATGACGAGTTTGAAATGAGTATGATGGGGGAACTAAACTTTTTCTTAGGTCTCCAAATTAAACAATTAGAAGATGGGATATTCTTCAACCAATCAAAGTATATCAAAGATATGCTTAAGAAGTTTGGTCTTGAAGACTCAAAACCCATGAGAACACCCATGTCCTCCGAAACCAAACTTACTAAGGATGAAGAAAATGAATCCGTAGATAGCACTAAATATAGAGGAATGATTGGTAGTTTACTCTATCTTACGGCTAGTAGGCCTGACATTATGTTTAGTGTTTGTCTATGTGCACGTTTTCAAGAAGATCCAAAAACATCCCATCTTGAAGCCGTTAAAAGAATATTTAGGTACATCAAAGGTACTACACACTTAGGATTATGGTATCCCAAAGGAACGGGTGTAGAAACCATAGTGTATACTGACTCAGATCACGCAGGTGATTATGTTGATAGGAAAAGTACTAGCGGTATTTGTACTTTTGTAGGATATTGTCTAACATCATGGTTCGCTAAGAAACAAACTGCCCTCGCAATCTCAACAACAGAGGCAGAGTATGTGTCTGCAGGAAAGGCGTGTCAACAAGCACTGTGGATGAAACAAGCTCTCGTCGACTATGGAATTGAACTTAACAACATTCTCATTCTTTGCGACAACAAAGGTGCTATCGATCTAAGCAAAAATCCAGTCCAACACGCTAGAACCAAACATATTGAAATACGTCATCACTTCCTTCGCGACAATGTACAGAAGGGAATCATCTCAATTGAGAAAGTTTCCTCAGAGGACAACATTGCCGATATTCTCACTAAACCACTTAAACGAGAACCTTTCAATTATCTTAGACTTGGATTAGGATTAATGGAACCTAGTGATTAAGAGAAACATTAGTATAAACATTAGTTTAGATACACACGACACTAAAACCAAAACATTTGTTCTGAATCCGCGGATCCAATCGATAACAAGGACGGATCCTTTGTTTGGGATCCGCCGGATCCGTCGCATGCTGAGTTCAGTTTATTATTTAATAAACAAGAACAACTACTATTCATTCCTCACTCCAAAACATATCACCTTACTACATTCGACACACACTTAATCTCCATCACACTTTAGACCATTTTCTTCCACAAATTTGTGCTTCTAACATCACTGTAAGTATTCTTATCATATTTATACTCCTGATCTGCGTCTAGGATTTCCATTTCATGCACAAAACATAAACTTGGGGTATATGCATAATTCTTGAAAAATCATGAAGCATATTTATTGCATTATACTTAAAAACATGTTTTTCTTAGTTAAGAATTGCATCTCATAGCACATTGTCTTAATTTAACAAAAACCCCATGAAAATTTTTCACTAAAATCTTCTAACGACTAGGTAAAATGATTTTTTCTTACATTGTTCATACAAATGCAAAAACGTTATCTTTTAGACTTCACTTGCATAATGTATCTTGAATGCTAAAGGGAATACATAACTAATATGTATTTTCGGGTACATTCAACCGTAGATACATTGAAATAGGAGCGTTTGGGTTATCTCTCATTTGTAAACAAAATTTGCATAAACTAATTTTTCTTGCATCAAAAGGAGTCGAGATAACCGCACCTCCACATTGTCCCCATGTAGGCACACACTAGGAATTTTACACTTCCTTTGATCATTTTAACTAAAACTATGTAACTTTTTGTACTTAGGAAAATCATGCCTCCCGCAACCAACTACGATCACAAGAAAACCGTTGACTACTTACCCAAAGTCCACAAAACCAAAGGTCTAACCAATGCCCAAATCGAAATTTTCAAAGCCTTAGAGAAAAAGTATGTCCATGAGGGTAGAGCCGTAGACTCATCGTTCTATGAAGGAACACAACTTAGGGAACAATTAGCCGCAATTCGATTTGATTCTCTTTTAGATATAGATGAACCAATTATTCCCAGGTTCATACTTGAGTTCTATGCTAGTGTAGGTCTTAGTTCGAGTGATGAAGGTTACTTAAGTCTTCATTTTACTCTAAATGGAAATCTGGTCAACATCCCTCTTGATCAATTTGGTGAGGTCTTAGGAATTCCAAGCCAAGGGACATGTATTTACTCGGACAAATGGTCCTTAACAATCTTAGACTCCAATCTCGATAGGACGGCACCATATGCCACTCCTCTCGAATCAAAAGAAGTGATTAGGGAACATCTCTTCATTTCCTAAGAACAACCCCACAAGAATGTATCGTGGTCGTGAAGTTGCTAGAGATCCATTTGCAATGGAACTTAATGAACTAAAACCCGAATTCAAGAAGATGGAGGATGTATTAAGGGCAAATGTGATGTGCACCATAGGAAACCGTGATCATATCAATGCTTGTTTATGTCACATGATGTACAACATCTCTACTCATCAACCCTTCAATCTTGCTTATTATGTTGCCAAAAGAATGTGTGACATTCCGGTTCAAAGCAAGATTGCAATGCCTTATGGTATGCTCTTAACCCGACTTTATAGAGCCTTTGCACCCGCTCGTCCAAACCATTTAGGCTTTGTTCCGGATTACAACGAAATTGAACATACCTTCGTTCCTTTGAGCGACTTTAGGGTTAGTGTTGATAAGGGCAAACGTCCTCGTGTACCAACATCATCCTCATCATCTTCAATGAGTGAAGATGATGGATTGCCAAATTCTAGGATTCCTCCACCAGAATACTTGAGCCATCTTCCTCCAATTCAAAATGAATCCGCTGAGTATCGAAACATCAAAGGAATGGTGAAGAATCTGGGTCGTTGGATGATGAAATTACACAAGGGGATGAAGAAGTTGAAGAAGAAGCTGAGTTGATGGAGTGTTTGGTTTTAAACAATGTTGGATATTGTGTTGTTAAACTTCTATGTGTCTAGAATTTATCTGATAATACTTATTGTGTATGTGTAATAACTAACACTTGCAGGTGGATAACCATCATGGTTATCAATTTTCCGGGTTATAGCCAGTGTTTGGCATAACACCTAAAACGGTAAGTTTCTAAGTACGGATTAAACTATGTGCAATCATGTGTTAATGTTATCATATTTGGTTGTTTTGCTATACATATTAGATGTTATGTAAGGTCTAGGTGAATTTTCGGGTTTTCGTCGAAAAAACGAGAAATATGACATATGTTCTGTTTAGTTTTTAAGTATTAGGCATACGGATCAGGCGGATCCCAAATCAGGGTTCCGCCAAGGTTTATCGTTGGATCCGCCATCCGCCAACCTGCGGATTTGGCGGATCCCAGAACATGGTTCCGCATTTGAATCCACTTGGATCCGCAGGTTTCCCAGTAAAATTATAAAACTTTTTCGACTTATCCCGATCCTTACATCTTAAATGTTTAGTATCACTTAGGATTCATTCACTCATCATAATTCCTCTTAAAATTATTTAGGAATTCTTAGAAACTTAGGAACTAAATTTCCCACCAAAATTTAAATTTTTGAATTTTAGGTGTGAGTTACCAAACTGATACAAAGAAGGAACCCTTTTTAGGGATCCGTCAAATCCGTGGAAATATCAAATCATCAGATTTTCCACTATCCTCTTGTATTAACTGCATGTCCAAAACAAATTACTCAACCAAAGCTCAATGGATTGACTTCCTTGATATGACCTGCACAAATTTTTGTTCCAAATCATTTAGAACCAACATTCTCTATTGGATTCACATCAAATCCAAACACACAGACTCATATACCTTCTGCCTATAAATTAGTGCTTTAGGATCATCACTTCACACAACAACCATTTCCTCTCCTGTACATCTTAGCTATCATACTTCACCATGACCAAGTCAAACAACTCTTCCACATCTAGACCTCCAAGAAGAACAGCCCGCATTAGTGTTAAACCTTGTTGTTTTATCAACTTAGCAAACTCCTCATCTGAGGAAAATTCTCCTCTCAATATATCATCACCCATTGCTAGTGAAAATTTCCTTACACTCTCCACCCCAACACCATCAAATGTTGTTATACAAACACCACCACCAACCATTACTCCAATAGCCACTACTCTACCACTGGCTCCATCACAGCCTGTTAGATCACCATCACCACCAAAATCACCCAAACTCCAACCCTTGGAATTATTTAGGACTCCTCCTACATCACCACATCTTGATGACTTAGAAGAACTTTCACCAAAATTACCCAATCTTCCACCCATGACTTTTGAAGGTCAACAACCCATGCTTTTTCACCCGGTTTACCCGGATATCCATGGCCCTTTATACCATGATGCACCATCATCCCAACCTCAACCACAACCTCTATCACCCACATCCACTCTAGTTGCCATTGACGAGGCAATGTGGATGAATATGCCTCAAACCCAAGAAGAGATTAGTGAAGAGCTCAACCGTCTCTACACTCTCTCGGGTATAGTTGATCACCGTCTAAATGAAGCCATGGACATCCAAAACATCCTCATGAACTCCCTCCAAACACCACCAACCAATGAACAACAACAACAACCATCCAACAACAACAACAACCAACCACCACCACCACCACCACCACAAAACTTGGAGCCTAGTCTTCCTCCTGGTTTTTCAAGTCATGATTGCGCACATTGTGAGAGAACATCTCACTTGGCCCAAAGGACCAACATTTTGGTCCATGAGCTTCAAAATGAGATGAGGTTCATCTTGAACCATGTTCTCGAGCGTCTCAATGCAATCTCTCATCCGCCTCAATAAAAGTGTTGTTAGGAACTTTCTAGGATGATGTTGTAGTTGTCTTTATTTAGGATTTATTTTGTAATGTAACATCATATCATATTTGTGACTTTTGTCACATAATTTTCAATTAATGAATGTGATGTTTTTATGCTTATGAGTGATCAACATATTGCATATTATCATTGTGAACTAACATCAATATCTAACCTATATTTATGATTGCTTTAGGTAAAAATAATGATCAGACATTTACTTTGACTTTTAAAAGTCAAAACTTATTGAAAGGCTTGTTTGGGAGAATACTTCAAATGCATTCTACTTCTTCATTGAAGTCATTCATTACTAACATTTCATTTGCAGCATATCATACCCTTCATAGTATATGTTGGTACTCAAGAAGTGAGGAGTATACATCAAGGGGGAGCATCTCATAAGCATTTCATATACTAACCGTTTGTTTTGTAGATTCATGCATTATTTCCTTGATTACTCTATCTAGGGGGAGTATAAAACAAGGGGGAGCTTTAAAGTTCTCAAAATCGCATTCCGCTACGCTACTCTTTTGTGTTTCGACAAAAAGGGGGAGAAAGGAACTAAGTTTGCATCAACTGTGATTCATCACAGTACATACATTTTTACAAAACTTTTCTTTAATAAACAAACTTAATATATATTTTTAAGAACTCATGCTATATTTATTCTCTTGCTCAAAAATATATCTTATGTTTTGTCATCAACAAAAAGGGGGAGATTGTTAATACAAATAGCGTCTCAAAAACGTTATTTATATTCTTTGATCTTTCATTAGTTTTGTTAATGACAAATAAAAGGAATATCTTTTAGCAAATAATAAATACTAGCTTAAGTCTCTTAAAGTACACATTTTACACTTCACATAATAACCAAGAATTACAAGTTTAGTAACTTGTTTCCTTAAAAGGAAACTTTAATTCTTAAACCATTCCATGACATCATTGCATGCATCACATACAATATCTTTGATATATCTTGGATAGATTTGCAAGATACATAGTTGACATTTGAAGATCTTGGATGATTTGGTAAGATACAACTAAGATATGGTAAGAGACAACTAAACCTTAGCTGTCACGTCCCACGGATCCAAATCATATAAAGGACGGATCCCTTGTGAGGGATCCGTGGGATCCGTGAGCTGAAGATCAGCTTGCCTATAAATAGGAAGCTGATCATTTGGCTCTATCATCACTCATATAGCTTTAACACACATATTCATTCAGTACATATCTTACTAACGTCATTCATAGTTGCATTTCACTTTGATCTTTCATTTTGTAGAAAAGAGATCAAGCATTCAAGGATCTACAGAACCGTAATCCTTTAGTTGCATTACTGTGTGATATTGTAGTTTGTTTCACACATCATATCTTTCATTTGTAATCAGTGAGTGTGGTTAGTGCTTTAGTCCTTAAAGCACAAAGAGTGTTGGGAGTAGTTGTACCCGTGTAAAGAACTCGACATCTAGCTTAGTGTCGGTAAAGTAAATAGGCGACGTCAGGTTGGTTCTACCTTGTGAAAGAACCCGGTGTTTAGCTTAGTACCGGAAAAAGAAGTAAGCGACGTGTAAAGGTTTTCTCCGCCTAGAAAAGGAGTTTGTTTCTTAGTGAAAGATAAACTCTCGAGTAGGAAACTCGGGGAGTGGAGTAGGGCAAGGAAGAGAGTCCTTGTAGCCGAACCACTATAAACAACAGTGTCGTGTGGTTTGATCTTTCCTCTCTTTATCTTTTGTTTACATTGTGTGATTATTTATTTGTGATTGTTTCCTTTGAAATTAACATATAGTAACAAAGCAAATAAAACTTTAAAACGGTAAAAACTATTCAACCCCCCTTCAAGTTTTCCACAACATGTATGGAATTGAAAGTTCAGAGCTAGCATATCATCATTGAGCTGAATACTTATTGTTACACCTCCAAATATAAGTTTCAGAAAACTTATTTTTCCTCCATGGTATTGGCATCATCGATCATATGCCGAAGGTGTGTCAGTCTTGCTCTTGGTCTTTGGATCGTTATAGCTCCAACCTGAAAGGAAATGTCATGTTAATATGCTATGTTGTTAAGATTCTAATAATGTTTCACTGCCACTTTAAAAACTATTCATACAATATTGTTGGAAATAAAAATTTGTATATACAGAGTCAGCGTAAGCAAACAATGTTTATAATGTTATAATTTAAGCACAAATAATCTTATATTATTTCAACTTTTTTTGAAAGGTAGCGACTCAGGGTGTAAATTGTGAGTCATACCACTTTGTCCAACAGAATGCAGCACTATAATGTTGGTTGCTGAGTTAGGGCTTTATTGTTGACCCAACTGCAGGACACCTTATCTTTGTTAATTGTATTTATGCCCTTCGCATTTAGATTAGATATGTTGATCCATGCCCATCCAGGTTGCAACATGATTAAACAAAATAAGCATTCATGTAGCTACATTGTGATATAGATATTAATGCATCATTAACTAATACAGAGTATCTCATAGCAATAAAATGCAAGTTTATGAACTACTTAGTTAGCTGAGTTTATAGCTCAGCTTAGTGCTTGTAGAAACACTGCTAACATAGATATATCTTGGGTCTCATATCATCAATGTCTAAGCAAAATTATCATGGTTGAAAACAATGTGAAATCAGGTTAATGAACTTAAGAAACAAATGTAGTTTTGTTCTCGTGAGGCTAATAAAATTAAACCTTGTGCTCTCTACTGAAATTGTTAAATGCTAAAAAAGGCTTGGGTTTCCAATCCATGGTTTGGCATGCATAACTTTCCTTAATGCCTAAACTTTCCAATAAATGCAAAAAGAATCCTATGACATCATATAAGTGAATAAAACACAATAAACATGAAATTTGCATAGCATAACTATTGACTTATTATCACTAATTGAAGTATTCTACTGATGCCATGTAGCAAGAAACTTCAATTCACACAAAAAATATAGGCAATTTAGCTTACCCACGATCACTATTCAACATAATCCAAGTTACCCTACTGCTTGTGCGGCAGTAACAGCAGCAACAGCCTCTTTTAAAATGTATTTAATGATTGAAAAGGGTAAATTTAAAAAAAAAAAAAAATAATAAATAAAAAAAATAAAAAAGGGTCATACGGGTAAAATTTAAACATGATATAGGTTAAAATGGGTTAAAAGGACTCGGAATGCATTTAAATACTTACCACCTCTTAACTATCTGATCTTAAAATATCCAATGTGTTTATTTATTGTGAATTTTAATAATAATAATAAAAAAAAGTCAGCCCAACACAAAGGTTTTAACCCATGTTAATGTTAATATCCACCCATGTTTTTTACCTTTAAAGAAATTGCAACCATTTAATATACAGAGGTGGCACAACTTGAAGGTGCAGTAAGGAATCATGAAGAACTTGAACGTGTTAATGTGGATTCATATATATCAAGAGAAGGTGTTTGAGCAAGACAGTTATTTCAAGTTAATAGAATGTGTGGTTACTTACTTTGTCCTAGAATCCATATTGTGAAACAAAAGAAATTGACTATTGATAGATTCAGTTATAGAGGTTAAAGCATAACTTCTCTAAAACATGTATGGAATTGCAAGTTCAGAGCTAGCATAGCGTCATTGAGCTGAATACTTACTGTTACACCTCCAAATATAAGTTTCAGAAAACTTATTTTTCCTCCATGGTATTGGCATCATCGATCATATGCCGAAGGTGTGTTAGTCTTGCTCTTGGTCTTTGGATCATTATAGCTCCAACCTGAAAGGAAAGGTCATGTTAATATGCTATGTTGTTAAGATTCTAATAATGTTTCACTGCCACTTTAAAAACTATTCATACAATATTGTTGGAAATAAAAATTTGTATATACACAGTCAGCGTAAGCAAACAATGTTTAGTACACAAATTAACCTTATCGGAAAAAACATAAGTTTAATACACCTACAATCTAAAGCAAGATTAATATCAGCAATTGCCTTCTAACTAAAAAATTAAAGCTGCAAACATTTTATAAAAATTATTAAAATGACATAAAGTTATTAAAATGACATAAAGTTATAAGAATTATAATGACATGACATAAAGTTTTGATCACTCGAGTGATACAATCTAAAGCAAGCCTTTCAGTTGGTGAAATTAATTATCAAGGTTGAGTAAATACTTTTAGCAGAAGTTATTAAATTACATACTATAGTCTCTATACATGTGTTGTTGGAGTTTAGTTTGCTAAAAAAATGTATGTGAATGCACCAGGAATGTGACGTCCAGCAATAGCGTGAGCCCTGTTCATAGCCACAGGTTCTGCAATAAGTTAACCCTCACAAGTCTGTACATCCTTGAGCTATGGATTCACTCTCTATATGTTGAGCCTCACCGCCATGTGATTCTGTCCTTTTGATTCCCCCGAGAATCTGGTATTGTCCTGAAACAGAAACAATACACATAAGTAACCAATTACAGTGCTTTATAGCGGATGATTACATAACTAAATATTATTTATTATTCAGGGAGGTCCGAAAGATAAAGGCCAACACTCATTTTAAAGAGAGTTTATAGAGACCGATATTTTGGTCGGTCTTTAGAAAAATAACTGGGCTGTTTGGATTATTACTTTAGCATATTATAGGATGTTTGTGATTTTGATAACTGAACTTTGTGCAGTGAACTAAAACCACAAAAAAGGGTACAATGAAGTTACGAAAAAGAAAGTAACTTGGGAAATATCAATAAGAAATTAGCTCAAGTGCTAAATATAGCTTAAAAGTTCCGTGTCTGTATTATTAAGACATTGTCCGGATTAGCAGCCCTAAAAGAAAACACAAAGATACATCAAATTTTGAATTGTTGTAGTAGTTATAACATTACAAAAAATAAGATAGACATTGTTATGAACCTGTGATAAGTACAATATGACACCATCAGCGTGATGTGCTTTCCGTTATTTTGCAGGGAATGCAACTTTATAAAAATATAAAATTAGATCTCAGTATTGTTGTGGTCCATCTTCAGGTAGACTGCTGTAGAGGGGTGTTTTGCTGCTGTCCGGGCGTGTTTGGATCGTTGCTAAAGAGGTTGTTTGGATGGCCTCTGTAAGGGAGTGTTTGGTTGTGGTCAGGGGTTGTTTGGATGGCTGTTGTAATGGGGTGTTCTACTCCTGCCAGGGGTGTTTGGATGGCTGATGTAAGGGGTTGTTTGGTTGCTGCTGTAAGGGGGTGTTTGGATGCAGCACGAGTCCCAGACCCATGTAACAGTTTCCAGGATTATACTCGAAGTTTTCCAACATTCCTTCCTTAAAAATCATAATCCTAAATTTAAATACAATGATATGTCATAGGTATGTTTTATTATTATCAAATGATCCTAGATTTATCACTAAAATTCAAGATCCATAACAAAATATGAGATAAACAAATAAATCGAACACAATATACAAAATTAAACTAAAAACATAAGTAGATAAAAATTAACATAAAGATCAAAAGGTTATAATACTTACCACGTTTCATCTCGGTGTGTTGCCCAAAATTAAAGTTCAAATCTAAAAAAACCCTAAAAATAAAATTCGAAAATTGGTCAATTCATTCAATTAATAAAAAATATAATGAATTAAACATGTAAACATACCGCATGTAAGATATTTGATGATGGAATACTTATTTGAATCAGCCGGATCGTTTGTGATGATGGAACAGTTATTTGAATCAACCATAAAAATCAAATCCCATTGGATGTATTTGTTAGGGTTCGTGCAGTATATACATATATATATATATATAATATTAATTATATAAATAATATAATAAAATAATATATATGTATGGATCTTGATTTTGATTTTGATAATGAAAAGGAATGGTCTTGATTATATAAATTAACGGAAGTCAGAAAATTATGAAATTGATAGTATACCTTGATTTGGAAGAAATACTAATTAAAAAAACGACCTGCTCGCCATCAGTAATCTTCTTCGTTCACTATCTGGAAGAAATCGGAAATATAAAAGCTTGAAACGGGATTGAATGTTGTAGCAAAAAGATCTATTGTTCTAAAATTGATTTAATTTGTATGGATATTGATTTTGATGTTCGATGTTTTTGATTTTCGAATACGATGGAGAAGGGGATCTAGAGAGAAAAGGTTGTGTGTTTTTTTGTTAGGAGCTGTAACAAATGAATGAGGGATGAGATATCCCGCCCATTTTTTTTTTGGTAGCGAATGTTTAGCAACCGTAAGATTAAGTGAATTTCGAGCGGCAATTGATTAAGTATTGTTTTATATAGGAGGTAGATTTACAAAATACACACACATAAACACCACTTTTTTTGTCCACTTATGGCATAACTCAACGTTACCATGGTAACTTGGAGGGCAACGCATTGCCTTAACTCAAACTTACGGTATCATAACTCAAGCATAACTTGAGTTATGGCCATGCCACATAAGCAATAACGCATGAACAAGGGCAACATACCGAGGGCTCTTACCGTCACTTGTTAAAAATTTAACACTAGTAAATTACTTAAATTCCTCTCAAATTCAAATTACGCATCTTAATTGTCATTCAATATAGTCATATAGTTTCCTAAATTATTATTACTGAAGTAATATCATAGCAACAGCTTTTCATCCTGCAACGACTTAACATAATTAATTGTAGAATTACATACATTACAAATTAGCATTACATACATAATAGCAATTCGGGAAAAAAAAAATATGACAAAGATACTTATTAGGCAAAAACACAATATGTACCATTTTTATATATAGTGAATCTATGAAGTGTTAGGGGATTAGGATAAGCCCAAGCCCGGTTTGTGGGTTTAGGGTATTAGGGTTTCACTATTATAAATAGTGGATGATTAATAAAGATTTACCACGGGTTTCCATTATCCTACATGTTAGGGGATTAGGATAAGCCCAAGCCCGGTTTGTGGGTTTAGGGTATTAGGGTTTCACTATTATAAATAGTGGATGATTAATAAAGATTAACCTACGAGGTTTCCATTATCCTACATGGTATCAGAGCCCTACCGATCTAAATAACCTAAATTCTTCCGCTGCTGCTGCCTCCGGCTACATGCCGGAGGTTCGGAGGGATCCTTTTAAAACTTTAAACCTCTGTCCCAATAAATCAATTAACACCACCAACCGTCGAGAGTTATCACCGTAGCCAAAAAAAAAAAAAAAAAAAAAAAAAAAAAAAAAAAAAAAAAAAACACCACCAACCGTCTCCTCTCTAGATCCGCCACAACCACCACCATCCACAGCGCATTCTCCACCGGTCGACTTACTTGTTTCTTTGTTTGAAGGTCGATCGTTGGTATTGAAGATTACCAGTCGCATTGTTTATTTCCTTTTTTTTAAAGATCGATTGTTGGCTCAGTGAATAGCCAGTCGCTCTTCTTGTTTAATAGGTGTAGTATTCCTGCATATCTTGAGTTTATGTTGTTTAGGAGATATAAGGAAGGATTGTGCCACTGCATCTTCTAATAGAGTTAAAAGGATGTATGGTTTATGGAGAAATAAGGTGGATTTAATCATGTGTGTTTGATGTGATGTGAGGAGAAGTAAGGAGTAGATCTATTTTGAAGAGATAAGGATGTGTGGTTATAGTATTTTTGTGGGGTTAAAGTCTGTCTTAAAAAAAAAAGAAAAAAAAAAAAAAAAAAAAAGGCATCTTTATGTTTTTGTAGGGAAAAACACGCCCCGTTTGTTCGGAAGGTTCTTTGGGGGTTGAAGTTTTAGAACCAACTTTCGTCTCAAGTTATAGTTATTTAATTGTTTGTTTATGTCGAATCTAGGGTTTCAATTCCCAAGACCACTTTTGTTAGGTGTCGAATCTAGGGTATCAATTCCCGAGACGAATTTTGTTGGTGTCGAATCTAGGGTAACAATTCCCGAGACGACTTTTGTTAGGTGTCGAATCTAGGGTATCAATTCCCGAGACGACTTTTGTTGGTGTCGAATCTAGGGTATCAATTCCCGAGACGACTGTTTGGGATACTTTGGTTTATCCGGTTTGTTTCGTTTTTGTGTCTGCTGCTTGAAGATGTGCTTCCGCTTGTTGTCGAACGTCTTCTTCAACAATTATTTATTAGTTTTACTTTATTGTTTATTAGCTTTTACTCTCCAGTCCGAGCTTTCGCGATTTCGCCGCTCGGACTGCGGGGGAGTGTTAGGGGATTAGGATAAGCCCAAGCCCGGTTTGTGGGTTTAGGGTATTAGGGTTTCACTATTATAAATAGTGGATGATTAATAAAGATTAACCTACGAGGTTTCCATTATCCTACATGAAGTTGGTAAAATAATAAAACGAATGGTTGTATATGGTTAAATGGTGATGGTTTGTGGTGTTATCGTGTGGTTTTCAAAGGCACGTCGAATGGTGATGAGGGTGACAATTGTTGTCCTAGATGGTTAGAGTTTTGGGTGCTCGTGTGGGTGGTTATGGATTTTCCATGGGATGATAAACGATTTGAAGATTAGAGGTTGAGTTCAATATAATGAAAGCAAAGTAAAAATAAACCCCTAATATAGTAACATATATGAACATATGAAATGGATATATACGGCCCAACACGATTATTTTACATATTTTTCGTAAGTCCAACAAGAAAAGAGGTTTTGTCACATTACTAGAAGTTGAAACCCTTGTACTAATAATATTTATCAGTTTTACTTAAAAAAATGTATTTTATCTTATGTTAACTATTCAGACCGCATTAAGTCCTATTAAATTTTATATTATAATAAATTACATGATTATTTTTAAAGCTAATTAAAGCTAAAGTTAGTAAACTTTAGCCATAAACATCAGTAATTTAAATACGAGTATCCATATATGTACTACATATAATAAAGAGATGGATTATTGAAAATTTAGCACAAGAAAGTTATTAAAGTGCCCTTAAAACTTATTCACATTATTTAGGCAACAATAAAATGACTATGATGCCTTTTCTAAACAAATTCACTAATCCGCTATTTTGCCATGATTCATTTCCTTAATTTCCTTTATTTATAAATGAAAAATAAAGCATAAAATAAAAGTTTAAAAAAAATACAAATTACACAATTATTTCTCTAAAGGTTAAAAAAAATATAAATAAGTTTTATGGGTAATTTAGTAATTTTCTTATACTTAAATTTAGTAATTTAGTAATTTTCTTATACTTAAATTTCAAGAATTGCATCACTAAATTACTATGTCTTAAAGTTATTTAACCGAAAATCTTTCATCATTCGTAAAGTTACCGTCAAGTAAAGTGTGCAACCGAAAAAAAAAAGGATCGCCAGAAAATATACTATCGAAAAACATTTAGTCGCAAAAATATTTAGTTACACAGGTACCCACCGTCGCAACGTGCTAGTACCGGCTAGTAATAGACTAATAGAAGGATCCACAAAGTAGGGTTGTTCAAAAAATCCCAGAAACCGACGATCCGAGCTGATCCGCTCAATCCAAAACTGCAAAAAACCGATAACCGAAGCAACCGAGAAAACCTGAAACAGGAAAAACGCGCTTATCCCGAACCGAACCGTGTATAATATATATGAATGTTTTAACTGAATGTGTCTCACAACCAAGAATAATTCAGAGGGTCATTTTGGTTTTGGATCTAACCGTGGATAATATATATGTAGGTTTTAACTAAATATTTATAAAATTGTACTTGACTATGTTATTGCACAACTTTTTTAGTATAACGGATTTTTACGTACATAATGTGAACATTCACTAATGTTTATGTATCGCACTTGATTAAAATGATTGTAACCAATAAATGCTTAATAAATAGTCTTAATTAATATGTTATATATTATGATTTGATTTTTTTATTATAAGAAAACTTTAGTATGATTTTAATCTTTTTTAAGTTTATTAAAATGACAATTTACACTCTAAATTATGTTATCATTCATCCGGTTTGATTTGTTTAGTTGTTAAAAATGTTTAACCGCTGCCCGAACAGCGGGTAACCGCTCATATCGGGTACCCAAATGTCCGGTTACCCGTCTAAGACGGTTCGGTTTTGGATAGTAAAATAAACTACCCGTCCCGTAATCGATAGTTAAATTTTCTAATCGAACCGAACTGCCACGTGAACACACAAAGCATTCAACTCGACTCAAATCCATTTTTCAACACACAAAAAGGCAAAGATACCAACACTTTCGTGATCACATACCCGACCAACACAACAGTTTTAGTCATGGGGGAAAAAAGTCTCGATACACAACATTTCTGCAAAGATACTATTGCCGTATCTTGCCTGGTCGCATAAGAACGCTCTACATTAAGTTACCCCCTTCAGTAAATACGAAAAATGGGTGTAACATGACACTTTTATGTATATATCTAAAAATAAAAATCTAACATCTGAATCTTTAAGCATTCCGCTATGTAATATACATTTCTTGAGCTGAATGCATGAAAGAAAGATCAGGCAGCCAGTCTTCCAGACAAATAAAGAGCCAACTTATCTCTTGAGATCGAAGCATTCTTATCCGCCATATCACAAACCTCGGAACGATACCCAGGGTCATGCTGGTGAGTCAAAATCAACTCATCTAACACATCATCTTCCATGTCAATCACGATGTTATGAAGGATACAGCACGCAAGAATAACTCTAGGTAGCCTATTTTTGTCGGGTCTCCACATCACTCCGTGAATCATCCTCCATACGTCTTTCAAGCGTGCCAGCGCTCTCTGAGCCACCAGCCTTGTTGCAAGATGGCGTTTGTTGAATTCAGATTTTGTTTCAGGAAGGTCTCGACCTTGGTATGGGGTTATAAGCCATGGCAGTAGAGGAAAACTTGAATCTCCAACTATGTATTCTTGAAGCTCAATTCCTTCTGTAAGCTTCAATTTCTTCCCGTTTAGCCTCTCTCCTTTCTCTGATCGATCAAACAAACTTGATTTTTGAAGCACGGATGCATCATCCAGTGTCCCTGGCCATCCTGTTACTACGTCACGGAATCTCATGTCGGGGTCCACAATCACCTGCAAGCACATATAAATAATACAGAAGATCACTTCACATAAAGCATTAGAGTTTATTTAAGTAAAAGTACTTTTAGTATTCCCCCATGGTCGTCATTATGTTCATTAAAATGTCAAGAACCATGAAAAGTACAGTAGTTTTATATCCTATGTAAGTCAATTAGAACCACAACATTTTATTCTATTTTACTACTGTATAAATGTACTTAGTTACCTACTGCCATCCGTATGAAAAAGCGTATATGAATGAAGAATAACAGAACTGTGATTAAAAATAATAATAATAAAAAATAATAACAATATAAAATAAATTAAATAGCTCAATACACTGTCTATATATCATGGAAATTGCAAAACTTTCGTTTATGGGATTGTCCCTTGAAAATTGAAAAATCCCTTCATGCGACTTCCTAAGGTAAATTTACTTGCAAAAGGTAAAAATACTTGGTATATTCATCGCAATCTTATTGATGTTGGTCAATAAGATGCCCTTGTTTCATTATTTTTAACAGTACTAACAATTAATGTAGTATACACATTTGGCTAATGGTCAAACTCTTTCTATAGATCAAGGTGGATTCATTTAAATCTGTTTTTTGATGGAAAACTAACCATTGTTCTTGTAAATTGTAACATGTAAGAAACCATCAAACAAAAAAGATGGTTTGTTTGTACGAAAAGTAAACCACTCATGTATAGAACATCAATTCCACATACCTGCAAGATCATGCTGTGGTTGTCCATACGGTCGAGCCAGGCATCGTTATTTTTATCAGTTACCGCCAGCAACATCATAATGTGAGTGGTATCAATCGCGCCACAACAATTAGGAAGGCCTCTGATATTCTCAAATTTAGACTTTATTTGTGTGATTTCATAATCTGTTGAAGGCCATTGGAGGTGGTGGAGACCACGTTCTTCTATCGCTTCCACGAACCGCCAGGTGACATGAGAGACAGTAATGTGACTTGTACCAAAGTCATTGGCTACACCCGTCAACGAGTCACCGGAGCTCAACCTTCTTAGTGCCAAAGCTACTTGATCGTATAAAGACATTGATTTGCCATTTAAAAATGCAAAACTTGTAGCTTTGGCCATCATTGGCTCGTTTACGAGTGAGCATATGTAATTAAACGTCTTTTTTGAAACCTTGAAAACAGACTCAAAATGATCTGGACTTTTTGATGGAGATGCCAAACCTGCAAAAAGGTGGAAATGAGTTGACACGATTCTGTATAAGGTTTCTGGCTTTTTATATTTTCGCATATTTAAGCTTCAGTTTAGTGTGTGTGTGTATGTTTTTTTTTTTTTCTTTTTTCAAAACATCAAATGATAGATGACAACCAACATCATGTAATTATTACCCCTTTGTCTAAAAAGAAAGCAAAAAATTATATCCCCGGATGTCAGAATATCTGTAACCTATATATATGCACAAGCATAAACAAAGATTAATGATATTGATTTGGGACTCTACAAATTAGTATCTGGTTTACCACTGAAGGGTAAACACATTCGTTCAACTACGTATGGCGAACAGAATACCACAGAAAACACCAGTCTAAGAGTTACAGTATAACAATAGGTCAGGCCAAATAACTAAGAAAAGAAGAAATTTCCATCCAAACTATTAAATGATCCACTCTATGCTACATGCAGTCAATCTTGCAAGCAACTAGCACATTTTTTTTACATTCATTTACAAATTCAATGCAGTTTAAGCAGATAGATGTCTGTCTTAATCACTCTGGTAAAACTTGAACTCCCTCTGTCACAACAGTACTGCAGTGTTTGACTGTGCAGATGTGTTTGACTGTTAGTCAAATGCCGAAAGTACCTTTAGTAATAAAGATAGACGATGAACCTTATAAACTAAAACTAACCATGACAATAGAAGAACTGAAATTGCAATCAACACGGGACATTGAAAAACAGAAATCGTTGCACTTCTTATTGAAAAGAGGAATTTTTTGTTAGTTTAAGTGAAGATAAAGCTGTTTGATTTATAACATGCAGTTTTGCATTTGGTACCTCAATCATGATAACTCTGTAATTCACAAATACGTCAACAAGATGCTTAACATGAAAAAACAGTTAAGACCCACAAATAATAAGGAAGTGAACTGCAAAGTTATATAGTCTTTCATGATTAACAATCTGCCCCCAAAGCTATCAGATGAAGACGGGCATGGTTACTACAGTGGTTTGATAACACATAGGAGAAAGAACTGAGTCAAATGTAAAATTGTGGCAATAGCATAGCATGTGGTAAGCACAAGCACAACCAGCAACAAAGTAAAGTTTAATAAAGTCTTTTCAATATCACAATGAGCTTTCTTTCATGGACGGCATAAACAATCTCTGAATATTGAAGTCTTGGTTTCAAAAGGTGCAAAGGGTCCCGAAAGCCGTGGCGCATCATGGTTTTCACAAAAGATGTCTTAGGGTATTTCCCAGTACATTTGTCCTATCACGAACTCATAATCATAAAACATATTAAGAAAACTTGTGCACGTATCCTAAATCGTAACTTCCCTGCACATTTTATTCTGATTCTCATTTGACAAAATAACCTTCATGATTGAACTCCCACGAATAAAACCAATCTGACTTCTGCAATCTAAATATCTTAATCTAAACTCAGTAATATGTTCCAGAAGCTTAATGACATGATTTTAAAGCCTAATGCTCCCAAACTAGGTATATTCTGATATTTATTACTTCCATACTTACATAACAAGCCAATGTAATCTATACTTAGCAGCCATCTTCTAAACCATTGGTCACATCTCCATGTAGATTGGAATTGTTGTTCTTCAATTCATTAAGTTAAAGTTGCAATACTGCATCCAGCCCTTTTTTTCTTACTACTACAAGCACCATATACAGGAGGCTTCTAAAGCGGAAGGCGTGCCTCGGTTGAGACACATAATAGCACATCTGATGGAGATCGCCAGGTCCAGAGTACACAGATGCTCATTGATGATACTCTTTTAGAACAAGATTCAAGTTTACTAGTATAATTTAAGCTTTCAATCCCTATGTTCCCACTTGTTAGTCCCCCTTTACGAGATGTTAACTTTCTTGTAATGTTACTCAATTAGCTAATCCATTGACATGGTACATTGTCTTAAATACACCTAATATATGTCACTGCTTCAAGAAAGTACACATGTTGTATAACTTTCAAAGGGTCAAAATGGTATACAAGTTTACAAGAAAGTACACATGTTGTATAACTTTCAAAGGGTCAAAATGGTATACAAGTTTACAGTGATTGCAGTGGTTTCAAATAACTACAAGCCTAAAACGGTGTGTCAAAACCTTAAAGTACTAAAACCTTGAAATTTAGTCAACAATAGCACTTCAATATTTGTTTTAACTTACGATATATGTTAGTTGCTTAACTAATCTAGGGACGTTTACATAATACTTTTCGTTAATGGAGCAACGTTAAATGGACGACCTAATAGCATAAAAGCTTCAGAACCTCAAAGGAAGTATGCAACGTCAAATTGTTCAATGCCGAGAGTAAGACATAAACAAACTACAGGAACTATGTAATAACCACTAAGGAGTAGTCATAACTTGGCTAAGACAACTAAGTTCATCAAAACTTCAAAAGTTTCATCCCAAAGAAGTATGTATGAACAATGTGATATACTTTTCCTGAAAGACCTGAACTTTTCCAATCTCGTTCAATACAAGATACCTAAATTTATTTTAAATCTTTGCATCCATACTTCCATCATAGTACCAAATGATAATAATCACTTGGAAGCCCTTACGACGAATCAAACACTTTACATTTCCCTAAATGAATTGCAACTATATATCACATCACTTCACAAACAAAATTCCCCAATAAAAGTCAAAACACAAATTCATCTACCAATCAACATTTCTACGCCAAGAACATAAACTAAAAGTACTACACAAAAGCAGATTAAAGACCTTTCCTTACAACATTCAATATGCATTTGCAAAAACATCAAATCCCAAAAATCAAATTCACCTAAGCTTATCATACACAAATTAGTAATCCCTACAAACAAACAAACAAAAAAAGCTTACAAATTTATATAATTTAAACAAAAAACGTAATTTACCAGCAATCTGCTTGGAGAACTGCTCCCACCAATCAGCACAACCCTCTTCAAATGACCCACAAACCAAAACATTTTCATTATCTATTTTCCTCTTCTTTTTGCTTCCTCTTATAGGCCCCATTTATAACCCACAAATGTAACAATCTTGAAACACAAAAAGCAAATACTTTTAGTTAATATTGTAGAAAACAAAAAGCACCCATATGGTTAAAACACTAACAAGATTCATAAACATGTAATGGCATCAAAGAACATGCAAAAGTACCTTGTGGGTAGAGGTGGTTTTAGTGTGTGTTCTTGGTGTATGTGTGTGTTTTATTGGGATGATTTTAACATGCAAAAAAAGAAAGGGTTTTTTTTTAGGGAAGAAGAGATGAATATAAAGTACAACTAGTTGAGTTACTCGTATTTGGCATAGATGTTATTGGGGTTGGGTTGGTGTTGTACTTTAAAGACATTTATGAGTTTGTGACGACTAGAGTATTGAACAAGATTTTGTTTTGTAATAAAGACTTGGGTACGTTTGGTTAATTGTGGTGAATCGCAAACGGTAATGGGTGAGCATCAGGGATGGCAAAAAAAACAAATCTGGTCAAAATCTTGGCTAATTGATCAAAGTGGGTAGCGCTACGGAACCTCCACCGGGGGACCAAGCAAGGCATAGCTAGCGGCATAGGAGCCGACTCGGCATCAGCGGCTTCGTGCCGCACTGGAGTGATCCAATGTGTGGTTCCGCACATTCCACCACTTCTCCGTTCATTTCCAATACTGATCGTGAAACACCATGAGCAGTAGGATGTTGAGGTCCGAAATTAGAAGTGAAATTTTTTATTTGCCCGTTCCTAGTCGTCATGGGAAAGAAAGGCAGAAAGAAGAAAGAAATTATTCCCTTTTTTCTTGTCCAATACCACCAGTACCTGAAGTGCATCTCCTTCGCCCGCACGAGAGACTTCTATGCCAGCCGGGAATAACGGCTCTGTTATGAAATCAAGCGGCAGACCACTCATTTGGTCGGTATTCCCTAATGACTGGTTTTGGTAATAATCGAAGAAAAAAAAACAAATGGAAATGCTTTTGCCAATGAATTCGAAGAGAGAAGAACGCATGAAACTTAGGTGAAAAAGATCCCGTGCGTGAGTATCGATCCAGAAGGAAGTGGACATGGATGGAAAATGGAAAGAAAGAATTTTTCATCCTTACGGGGAAACTCGAAACTCGAACTAATTGGGATGGGGCGAGGCATGCTAATCGGGATACGGGACGGGTTTGGGGATTAATCTGGGATTTTAATCGGGTTTGAGGCAGAGAGCGGGGAATCCTCGCCCCGCCCGATTAATATATACACATATACAAATATATCTATACATATACTATTTTGTTAGTATTTACGTAATAAAAAATATTACTTTAATATTAGTAGTTTTTTTTTTTATTTTTTATTTTATTTTTTTTATTATTATTTTTTTTTAAGAATGCAAAATCTTTTATATAATAAAACAAAACCCCTAGCGGGGACTTTTACATTTCAAAAAAATCAAATCATACCTTATTAAGTAATAATCAAATTATTATTATTATTATTTTCTTAAATATTAAATAAGAAAAGCTTAAATACTTCTAAATTTATCCATATTCTACAAAAAAAAGAATGTGATTTGTAATCATTCAATAAAAACTTACAAAAATATATGTGTCAAAATATAAAAAATTAAAACTTGAAAACGGTGGAGCAAATTTTTCAAAGATTTGGGCTGAAACTTAAAATTCAGTATCATTCCCACTAAATATTTGAAGTCCCAACATTCCCAAATTCCTCCTCCATCAATCAAACTCGATCTCTTATCATTCATTCACGCACATTTATTGATATAAGAACATCTCCTCCAAATCTGATTAATATTAAAACCCACTACATTCGTAAATAACCCTAATTTAATACCTCAATCAAAGTACAATGGTTTTGAAGGTCCTGTTATAATAATTAAAACCCGAAATTAAAAATAATAATTCATTGAAATGATTAGAAAAAACCCCGCGCTTGCGCGGGCATTATATCTAGTTGTGATTATAGAAACTCGTTTAGTTTCATATTTTTAAGTATTAATTTTTGGCGGTATAATTTATCATTATTTATGTATAATACTAATGTTGAAAACTTAATAAAGCTTATTTGTAATTGATTATTAATAGTTCGTTATTGCTAACGGTCTAAAAATAATAATAAATGTGAAATGGTGCGGTTTGGTCGAGAATTGCACTATAGAGGAAATCCCGATAAGATCCCCGATTAATACGGGCGGGTTGAGAGACCATTACGCCCCAACGGGGCGCCCCGATTAGATCCCCGATGAGGATCGGGGCGGGTTTGGGAAGAACTTTGATAATCAGGTTTGGGGATGGAGATGGCCGCCCCGCCCCATTGCCATCCCTAGTGAGCATCGGTCTAAGACTGGACCGGACCGGCTAAGACTGAGACCGAAATAGCCTAAAAACCTAGATCGAGGACTGGACCGAATATGTTCGGTCCGGTTCGGGTTGGTCCGGTTCGGTCCAAGAAGACAAAATGGTTGGTTTGTACGCCGGACCGGATTGGATCGGGCTGAGACCGAAATAAGGAAAAAATCCTGACTGAGACCAGACCGCGAACCGCTGGTCCTTTGGTTCGGTCGGTTTTCGGTCGGTCTTCTCGGTCTCGATTAGTTTTGGGTCTGCGATGCTCAGCCCTATACGGTGTAAGTTCGAGGTATAAGATGAAATGACAATGGATTAATGATTTCATGGTAACTGCTTGGTTGCAAAATGTTAAAATGTTTTATTACTGCTTACTTTCGTCTATGAATGATTTTAGTCCGTTAAACAAATTGATACGTTGAATAAGTAATAAATTATGATAGTATAATAATATAAATTGCTCACATGAAAGATAAAATCAAGAAAAATTCATGGAATGCATTAAAAAGGAGGCTCATTGTAGCGAGTACACCTAACACTTTCTTGTTTCTGTCAACCAAACAACACCTTAAATCTCTTTTACGTATTTATTACTTTCTTCTTTTAGACAATGTTTTAAAAAAAGTATAATCTTTTCATCTTAAAATTATTGTTTACTTCTTATTTCAACTAATTAAAAACAGTAATTGTTTGCTTCTTATTTTAACTAATTAAAAAAGAGTTTACGTAGGTGAAGATGATATTTGATTGTTTAATGAGTGTAGTGATCACATTTTTGTTAAATTGTATGTTTTTTGCTAAACAATGATTTTGAGACGGAATAAGTATTTTTTAAAGACAAATAAACGTACTTTGTTTATGTTTTTAGCTGAATATGGCTAAAATGATGTGCGTGTTTTAGCTCTAGATCAAGCTAAAAACTGCTAATGAAAAAGATTGTTATTTGTAAAAAGCAAATAAGTAACATGTGTGGCATTTTAGTTGTCAATAGAGCCGAAAATGTTTCTAACTCAAAATAAAACTGAAAGGAGTCTTGAGTATAAACTTAGTCTTGAGTATAAACTTATATGATGTTACTAGACGAGTACTCGTGCATAGCAACGGGATTTTATAGCGGCATATAGTTTTAGTGATAAAAAAAAGTTTATGAGTTATAAAAGAAAAATAGTAAAAGTTTGAGGACATAATATTTTGAAACCCGGTTCGACCCGGTTGAACCGTTCCGGTCAAAAAATGGTCAATTTAAACCGGGTCATCCTAACGGGTTGGGTCGAAAAAATGGTTCAAATTAAACCGGGTCAACCCGCTGGGTTTGAAGCGTCCCGGGTCAATCTGAGTCAACTCGGTTTTCGATGTGTATTAAACATTTGACTTTTAAAAGGTCAAGTATCATTTCATAATTATTTTAGTTTTATTTAACTTGTATTACAAAATATGATAAGTCATTATCTACATATTAAAAAAAGTAACTTTATCTAACTCAGGGGAGGAGCCACTGTATATTATCTTGGCATGACCGTATATCGCCTTAAGGAGAAATGAAGAATTATTACCGATCCAGAAAATGTGATTTTCGTTTTGATTTGAATAAACCATATATTTTGTATCTGCAACATATCATAATCTTAAAATTCACATAAACTCCAAACAAAATTCATGCCATCGTCAACCACACCCTAAAACCAAAAAAAAGTTACAAAATATGATATGTTCTATGGCTTTCCATATATTCCATGATAGTCACCAATATTCACTATAAAGTTTTATTATAACATTTGACTTTTAAAGTCAACTATCATTTAAGAATTGTATAGTTTTACTTAACTTGTTCTATAATCATCATAAGTCATTACATCAAGTATATCCCAAAATCTGTTTAAGAAAATTTATTACCCCAAAATTCAAGTTGTTGAAGACACACAAAAAAGATTACAACATAAAAACTGAAGGATCGTATATAAAGAAAACCATTTCTAACCTCAAAGATCATCATCCACATTCTTTTGATTTTGCATCTCCATTGTTTTCTGTCGTGCAATATTTTTGCATCTCCATTGTTTTTTTGGGTTGTTTATACAGGCAATGTTCAATTGTAATTTTCCCGCTTGAAATATAATGTGTATGAAATAAGTTTCTTGTCCATCAATGTGATAGGTTTTTCCAGCAATATACGTTTCCTGAATTACTTTGCACCTTTAAATACTTTCCTTCAAAGTTTGATATTTTCAATATTTTCCAAACGCCATGAGAAATATAGTACAGCCTAGCGCATGGCTAAATGCATGGAAAATATTAAAAAATAAGTTTCTTTGTTAGTTCCAGTTTTTTGGCATTAATGGGCTAAATGAAACGCATGAAAAGTAAATAAGTTTCTTTTGTTAGTTCCAGTTTTTTTTGGCAGTAAGGCTGGATGCAGTAAGGCGACCAAGTTCCCCCATTTTTCTCTGCCACGTCAGCTTTCTCTCTCCAGCGACCTACAGGTGATTAGGTGCTCCAGTAAGGGCGACCAAGTTCAATTTTTTTTTTTTTTTTTTTTTTTTTTTCAATTTTTTTTTTTTTAATTTATACATTTTTAAACACAAACTCAAATTTTATTAAAAATTAAAACGTTACATAATAATTCAAATAAAATAAAAAGATTACAATAAAAAGATTAACACTAAATTAAATTTCATTAAAAATTAAAACATTACATAGATAAAAAAAAAAAAAAAAAAAAATTAAATAAACATAAGCTTCATACATAAACATAAACGTAAATTTCAGTAATTCGGGTTATCCCAAGTTTCTGAGTTGTCGGAGTCGTAACCATCGTCGTACGCAGAGTAGTTTGCAAACTTGCTCTCCTCGTACTCTGCTTCCAATCTGCTAAACTCCCGCTCCTTTTCATCGTCCCAACCCGAATTTTCTTCAGAACCAGACGCAACGAATCTTGGTGCAATAGATGAAGTAGATGCACCTTGGTCAAAGTTTCGATTCTGTTGTGATACAGAACGAGCTTCAACGTTTTCCTCATAACTCCAGCGAATCTTGTTGCTGATTTGGCCCTGAATCTGTGAAACGCAACCCCACAACGTCTCACTAATGGCTCCATCTTTGCGAGCTTCATCGTTCAAAAACTGGTCGATCACAGCTTTTCTGTCTTCAGATATGTCTTTGCAGTCTACATATTGTTGTCTCAGTTTTTGTTTCTGTGCCTTTGCAACTTCAAATTGCTTTATAACCTCGACAAGAGCTTGTTGTCGAGCCTCATCTTCTTGTTCGGCTTGTTTTTTGATATAGTTTTGCAGTTCTTCGACGGTATGGGGGAGACGACAAGCCATTTGAATTTTGTGAGATTTGTGGATTGAAATGGGTGTGTGTTGTGTGTTTTTATAGTGAAGTGTGTTAAATATGTGTATGTATTTATAGTGTTTTTGAAAGGAAAAAATTTTGTTTTTTTTTTTTGTTTTTTGTTTTTTTTTTTGTTTTTTTTTTTTTTGAAGCTAGTTTGCCGTTACAAACAAATGAGAAATATTCCCTTTTTCACTCGATCGTGGGAGTGACCATGATCAAAGGGATCGAATAACTCGATCGACATCCACACTAAGGGAATCGATCCCCTCATTCGATCGACTCTTGCTCGACTGAAACTACTGCAAACAGCCTAATGGGCTAAATGTACAGCCTAGGTTAATTTCAAACGCATGGTTCTCTCCTAGCTTGCATTACTTTCCTTTTATTTAGTTTTTCAACATTCACAAATTAAGTTTTAAGTTTCAAAGGGTAATTTAAGCAATATATTAATTTCAGTTTTTTCACTTTTCACTTCTTAACTTTTTGACCATTTTCTCTTTATAGATAACATAGATATGTCCCTTGTTAGTTAGGTATGTAGACCATTAAGAATACTAAAATGGATATTTCCTTGTAATATACCCTGACACTCATACTCCATGTATCAGCCGAGGGCCGATTGTTCCTAAGTATGAAAATAACGTGTACTATTTCCTTGCGTATTTATAAATTTAGCGAATTATTTGATACCGGTGATCAACTGTGTCCCATATGCCCTTGAATGATTAGATAAATATCTTCTACATTGTATCGCTAACTCGTACTCGATATCTAATGGTGGTCTCTGTTTGATAGTTTCAAATGATATATAATATGGTGGTTATATATATATATATATATATATATATATATAGATACAAGATCATTTGAGGACCAAACTTTTTTTACATACCAAGGGACTAATCTCCACCATTCATCTTCCCTCCATCTTTATTTGATCTAATGGATGAGATTAATCCCAACAATTTAAAAAACCCACTTTCATCATTTTTTTTCAAATATTAATATCTTTCAAACCGTTAATCGTTAAGCGAAAAAAAATATACCATTACGACGAGCATTTAATTATCTTTCAATAGATAGGCACTTTGATATATTTTCGACAAATTTTTTTTTTTCGTTTTTTTCACGTTTTTTTTCGTGGCCGAAAAAATCATATATGATATATCATATATGATATTACATATCATATATGATATCTAATATCATATCATATATGATATTACATATCATATATGATATGTAATATCATATATGATATGATATTAGATATCATATATGATATGTAATATCATATATGATTTTTTCGGCCACGAAAAAAAACGTGAAAAAAATGATTTTTTTTTTTTTGTCGAAAGTATATTAAGGTGCCCGTCTATAGAAAGATAATTAAATGCTCGTCGCGATGGTGTAATTATTTTCGCTTAACGATTAACGGTTTAAGAGATAATTAAATTATAAAAAATGGGTGAAATATTAAAATGCTTTTAATCTCAACCATTGATTTATTTTTAGATGGATGGTGGGGATGAGTCCCTTGGTATGTGAGGAATCTTTGGTTTGTAGAATAACTCGACTCTATATATATATATATATATATATATATATATATATATATATATATATATATATATATATATATATATATATATATATATATATATATATATATATATAGTGTTGTATTCTATGCAGTACCAATATTAGATACAGTACTTTACAGTACCATTAAAATGAATCCAGGCCATTGGATGAGTTTAATCAATGGTTAGGATTAAAAGTGTCCAAATTGTAATTATACAAAAGATGAAGGTTTCTTTTTTAATTACACAAAAGGCTAAAAGGGCATTATGGTGATTTTACTTTTAAATATTTCAAAAACCGTCCCTATTCTTAAGCACAAAAATCTGATATTTTAAAAACCCTTCTCTCTCCCATAAAACCAACCCCACACCACATATTTCTCTTTCAAAATCTGTCATCACCAAAACCCATTTTACTTTTCGAATCAGTCATCACCAAAATCTTTTCTTTCTTTTTAATGGGTGCAACGCAACAAGATGGGACACACTCGAATTCATATACATCACACACTAACATATCTCTATAAGTCCTGGCCGCATCAAGTTCCGGCCAACTTTCCGGTCATCTGTTTTCGCCGCCGCTTGCTACTACCGATATAGATCGAAGACCAAGGGTGCCGTATGAAGGTGATAGCCAAGACCTCATAAAGTTTCGAGTTGGGTTGTTTAATCCGTAGCCACCACCACCATCCCCGACCCTCTCTTGTACTCCTTGCTAGTGGTATGTCGAAAACACCCTTTTTGTATCTTAGTTATTACTACGTATCAATTCATTTATTTATAAGTTAAAATCGATTAGATCTTGAGTTATATAGTTTCGTGGGTTAAGCTTGATTAAACATGTTTTTGATTATCGAATTCATGTGGAAAAATCATTAAAGTGGTGTTTGTTTGAACTGAGACGACTCACTGAGTTTGACCCTAAAAACACTTTAAATTACACATGCTGTCAAATGCGCGTGATAGTTGCACATTTTAAAGACGGCGTGTATTTGGTATACTGACACTTATTTTGGGACGGATAGTTCTATTAGCAATTTTTGAACACCCTCCGTTCCAAAGTACGTGTTTAAGAATCAAGAGACATGTGTGTATCGGATGTACAATCGATACATTGTTTGATAGTTAATTGTCAACTTTATCTTTTCAAAGTACACATGCTGTCAAATGCGCGTTTAGTGAAATTTTGTGATAGGGTGTAAATAATAGTAGCGTGACAGATTTTCATAGTTTTATGTGGACGTATGACATGTTTTTAGGGTCAAACTATGAATCAAAAATTGAAAGCCAGTGTTAGTAGAATCGGTAATTCATTTAAAGTGTCTTGCTACTCTAGATAAGTAACACATTAAAGTGTCTTGCTACTCACTGAGTCAAGCTCGCAAAACATCCTTGATCTATGCTGTCTGTTCCTCGCCATTACTGCTAGTGATGGGATACAGTGTTTTTTAGAACGAGTTTAGTTTATATTGGCTATGATATCTCTATATGAAGGGTGTTTCGTAAGTGTGCATATATGTTAACATAAAATTAGTGAAATGGTGCATTTGTGTTTTATAGTTGGTATAAAATAATTTAACTGGTGTGCATATGTGTTTTGAAGCTGAAATAAAATCAAGGAAAGATGTATGCATATATGTTATAATTATGAATATGTGTTTGCTAGTTGTTTATGATAAAATAAAATAATACGAGTAATTGTTTTGTAGTTTCAGGTATTGAACATCTTTGATAAAGATGGAGACGATGACTAATATAAAGAGTGCACATGGGTCTTGGAAGGGTACTCATATGTTCTAATGAATTTGATAAAAACGCGAAGCGTGCACATATGTTCTTGGAAGAGTGCACACATGTTTTTTAATGACGTGCGCATCTATATTTAACAAAATATATTTTGTATTTGATTGTATTTCATTTGATATCAAATTTTATGTATGCTATTTATGTTTTTGGTTTGTTATAAATTTATAAGTTACATGTATATGTTTATGTTTTTGGTTATAAATTTAAAGATTAAAGAATGTACACTAGAAACATATGTGCAATTATCATTTTAAGCAAAAAAGTTTGATGTCTAAATAATTGTACACAAGAAACATATATAAATTAACAATATTAAAAAAAAAATAAATAAAAAAAAAAAAAAAAAAAAAAAACACCTGTGCATCTCATTTTTGTGAAAACATGTACATAAATATCCTAAAATTAAGGGAATTAAAAAAAAAAAAAAAAAAAAAAAAAAAAAAAAAAAACGTTTTTTAATTTAAAATTCAAAAAAAAAAAAAAAAAAAAAAAAAAAAAAAAAAAAAAAGTGAAAATGTGTTTGACAATTATACCCTTTGAATTAAATAAAAATATTTAATAGTACTAAATTCTTATTGGTTTAGATTGGTACTGTAAAGTACTGCATCTAATATTGGTACTGCATAGAACGCGCCCCTATATATATATATATATATATATATATATATAATATATATATATATATATATATATATATTTTTAAGAAAAGCAACAATTGCACGGGCTGTTTCTTTTTTTCTATATGGGGAGAGAAAGTGGGTCCTAATGTGGGTCCATGTCTGTTAATGGGTCTGGATGGGGAGGATGTTAATTTTTTTGCCTTGTGGAGTAAGATGAAATAAGGGAAATATGTGGGCCCAAGCACAAAATAAATATTATTATATACTTTGAACCCACCTTCTCTTCCCATATAAAAAAAAAGAAAGAGGCCCTAAAACCCCTTAACTAAAGGCATCTCACCTCAAATAATCAAGTTAACTAAAGGAAGATGAGACCCAAAAAGAAACTATAACATAAACTATGACCTAGCTCTAACTTTCACTCTATCCGAATAATATCAATCTGGTGGTTATATGTATATAAGAGTCATTCAAATGTTTCGCGGTCTCATTTGGCGACATCTTTTTACTAAATTTAAATATTGTAAAACTGAATGAAAAAACAATCTATGATAATAGTTTAAACAGCCAAAATCAGTTGATAGAACTTGGTACTCAACTTTCATGATTTTCGGATGAAACTCATGTTAATTGGCTTAATTTTGATGAGCCAAGCTCTAACAGCCCAAATTTTTGTCTTCGTTTTTGAATAAATACATGTTGACTTAACTTTATTTAATACCTTTTTTTTTTTTTTTTTTTTTTTTTTTTTTTTTTTTTTTTAGCTAATTCTCAAAAATGGATAAAAATTTAATTTTTTTCAAAAAAAGTTAAAAAAATAATACTCATTCCTTAAATTGTCATGTGCGAATGTGCAACTCCACTAATTTGTTGACACGTGTCCAGACAAAAAGTACAACACCAATCATTTATTGGCCCAAACAGATGTGCGAACGACGGTGATGCGAATTCCGGCTAATGTGCGAACTAAGCCCACAAACATATACATATCCAAATCCACATATCCAAACACCACCATCATCCACCACACCATCCAAACACCACCACCATCCACCACACCATCCAAACACTACACCATCCAAACACCACCATCGACACCACCACCATCCACCAATGACGCAGAAAGCAGATAAACATTAGCAATTTGCTCTGAGCCAAAAACTCAAGCGTGCAAACTACTTGATTACTGTATCAAAACAGAGAGTTTCACTAGTTCTTATGTGTTCTAAAATGCAGCTGGCAAGTATCACTAATAAAGCTCCAAAGTAATACAATTTTTAACTTATATGCTACTTTGTCTCCATCTATCCAAACAATCATAAAGAAAAACCGTCATCAACATAAACACATAAAACCAAAAACATTTAAATATACTAGATAAATAACGGAAAAACCATGGGTAATGGAACGATCCACAGCTTCAAAATGATCCAAACAAAGGTTGCCTGTGATTTTGGAAAATTCTATACAAGTCAAGTAAGCACAAAAATCTTCCTATGATTCTAATCCAACTCCTTTGTAAGTATCACTATATTTTAATAATCATTTCAGAAAGATAATCTCAACAGTAGTTATTGGTGGATGGTGGTGGTGTTTGGATGGTGGTGTCGATGGTGGTGGTGGATGGTGGTGGTGTTTGGATGGTGGTGGTGTTTGGATATGTGGATCTCGATATGTATAGCATATTAGCCTGAATTCGCACACGGTCCTTCGCACATCTGTTTTGGCCAACAAATGATTGGTGTTGTACTTTTTGTCTGGACACATGTCAACAAATTAGTGGAGTCTCACATTCGCACATGACCATTTAGGGAATTGGTATTATTTTTGTACCTTTTGAAAAAAGTTAAATTTTTGTCCTCTTTTGAAAATTAAAATAAAACTAATAGCTTTTTTTAATATATTTTTTCTTACATTAATTTCATATATCACCCTACTTTCATGATTAATTTCATATATACCCAAAGTGCAAGTATTGAATGCTTAATGTACAATGTTTTTAATACATGTTTGGGTATATATGAAATTTCCAACTAAAATTGCCCATTTTTTTTTTCTTTATTTTGACCATAAGCCCAAAAAGAGCTCATTTCACTGTATAGAAGCTCAACCCAATGTTTTGGACCATCTCATTTGGCATATGGTCGTTTGGTTACACTGTGCTTTTAGGTGTGCTAAGTTACGCTAAGGGTGCGTTTGTTTTGATGATAGGTTTGGATTGGGTTTAAGATTTGGTATTTGTTTGAAAGAAAAGTATGAGAGAGAAAGTAGTATAATTGTATTAAAGTTGTGTGTTTTGTATATTGAAATAGAAATTAGAATAATGGATTATGATTCTTTTTATAAAGTATTAAAATTTAAAATAAGCAATTGAAATCCCACTAGCAAACGGCCACTAAAAAAACAATTAAAAATAGAAAACAATCAAGTGTGGCTTGTATTTGCACTTTTTTCGATAAAAGTATGTTGAATTTAACCAAAAGTCACCTATTGATATGACTTTTATAGAAACCCTTTCTAAAGGTATTGTGTATTGTTCTGATCCCAATCCCACACTCTAAACAATTAGTTTTTCTATAATTTCATTCGTCCGTTACAAAAGGTTCAAAACAAACGCAGCCTTAATTTAAATAATTACCCTTAACCAATCAAAGGCACACAGCCAAATTATCATAATGGTACGTCCTTTAAACTTTTATGTAATAAAATTACATTTATTATGGATAAGGTTGAAATGATTTAGCATTATTTCGGTAACATATAGTTAGGTGACAAAAGGTTAATAACCGATAACCTGAACCGGTTCATAATCAATTGCTTTTCCATAACATTTAGTATGTTAGCATCGTTTGTCATGCCAAAATATATAAATTGAATTGTTAATGTAGAAAACTTGAAAGGATTGATTTTGTAAGGTCTGGTAACGTCTGTATGGTATGTTACCAATAGAAAATAATTTAATACATATGTGAAAACAAAACCAGTAATGTTTTAAGAGCATCTTTAATTATAACTCTTTAAAAAAAATACCACTTATACATAGAGCTTTTTACGAATAAAGTAAATAGTAAGGTGTTCATTGTGACAGGATTAAAATTATCAAGATCGTCTATCTCTATAACTAGTCTTATATCCGCGCAAAGCGACGGTTAAAAATAATTTTCGGTTTCTAATGGTTTATTTGGTAATATGTGTGAGTTTTAAGTTAGTATTTTTTTTTAGAGGTGTGCATATTTTGGTATGTGTAAAGTATTAGTAAATGAGATGGAAAACAAATTTATATTTTTTTGAAATTGACAAGTTGTGGGTTACATTTTTTGAATCTTAAAAATTGAGGCTTTGGATTGATGGTTGGGTTTTGGTTGAGGATATGTATATTTTATAGAGATTTATAGAATAGATAATTGCTCAAATCTCTTACTAGTACATATTAATTAAGAAAAATGTTAACAACAAACCTCATAGGTTTTGTTTGACATAAGAGTAAAATGGAAAAACCGTCATTGTAGTTTGACCAAATTGAACGTTTCGTCCGTGTGGTTTCGAAAGTGCAGGCGGCATCCCTGTGAGGAAACCTTGGGTCCGTTTTAGTCCTTGGTCAGACAGAAATGACTGATTTGCCCTTGTCTTTAACCAACGCTATATTACACTTTTTTTATACCAAAATTTATCAAATTTATCACTCATATTCATGACACGAAAATCACACACAGTAACACTCTTTTATTCATTATCACCTATAACAAAATCATCATCCCCCGGCTTCTAATTAACACAATCAACAACTACAACGATTGATTTATCATCTGCAACGAAACACACACATGAATTTGTAACCACCACCACCTCCAAGATCTTGTACTACCACTTCAAAAACACAAAACCAAATGCAAGCCTAAAATCTTTAGATCTACACAAACTGAGCCCCAAATCAAACCCCTAAGTTGATTGTAGGAGATCTGGCGAGCTGCGGTTGTAACAGATTCGACGTTCTTTCACTCCCTAACCACTACAAAGAGGGACAAAATCAGGATCAAATATAACCGGGTGCACAAAACTTTTCGAACCGTAATTTAGAAACACATTTCGATGAATCAGGTGCATTTAAGAAAAATTGGTTTTTTCTTCAAAAATTAACTCTACATAAAAAAAAAATCCATAAGGAACCCGGGCACCCGCGGAACCCCCTAGTTCCGTCCCAGTCCACCTTCTCTTCCACTTTCAATACTAAGGTGGTGTTTGTTTTTTTTTTTTTTTTTTTTTTTTGAATGTCTTAACAGCCTCTTAATGCCTCTTAACGAGCCTAACCTCTTAATCGGTCAGACATTTGGGGCGTTCAGACCGTTTGTTTTTTTTTTTCCCGTTCAGACGCAATCAAAGGCAGTTAGATCTTAATGATTTAGACTTGAGAGAGGTGTCTTAATGCCTCTTGTTGACACAAAATAACCAAAAAAAATTTAGTATGAGCAAGCAAATGACACAACACCTTAATTTAACAAGATTTTCAATTCAGATTCAGACATTTACGCCTCAGATTCAGATTCAGATGTGCGATTCAAATTCAGATTCAGAGCCTCTGAATAAACAAACACCACCTAAATGTAAATACCATAATCTAACCATGTCTAACAAAAAATAAATAAATTAATTAAAAAAAAAAAAAACAAAAAATCTCCCCATTCCAAACTCCATATACGACCCTTAACACGTACAATGAAGTAGCAGTGGCGGTGCATCCGCCGCGGTACCTCCTCTCGGACTACCACATATCTACTGCTACCGGAATGATTGAGGAGATTATTTATTGAGGAATAATGTTCGACCAATTTGATGAACGAAACCACTACACACCCGTTGTAAATTTATTGTTTATGGATTATTTATGATTGTGATGAACAAATTGGGTTGGGAGGAATTTCTTTTTTATGTGAAAGAGAATTAATAAAATAATTTGTTAAGTTGATTTGTTTGGAATTCGTTTTGGTATATATATTTTAGCTTCTGATTAGTTTATGAATTACCCATTTGGATTGGTTTCTGGTGTGGATGTCGACCTGCGTAATACATTGCCCATGATATTTAGTAGGGAATTTCTGTTTGAGAAATTAATGAGGTGTAACAATTGTGTTGTTTAATTGGTTAGTACTCCCTTCGTCTCAAAATTACTGTCCATATTTTCCTTTTAGGATGTCTTAAAATAATTATCCACTTTGCTTATTAAGTAAAAACTAAAGAATCTAGTGGAGGAATATTCCATTTTAGTGGGTAAAAATTAAAGTGCCCCCACTTTTATTAAATTTGTAATTTCTCTCTCATGACAATAATTTTGAGACGGAGGGTTAGTACTAAAAGAAAATTGGGTTTCTGTTGTTGAGGTATGATTATCTTTATCAAATTTAAATTATAAATATATAGAAATTCAAAGGAAAATTAGTGGGGAAGAAGATAAGGGCATTTTAGTCACTTCTGTGTGACCAAGGACTAAAACGGAACCAAGGTTTTCCTACAGGGATGCCGCCTGTACTTTCGGAACCCATGGACGAAACGTGCAATTTGGCCAAACCATAAGGACGATTTTTGCAATTTACTCTTGACATAATAATTGAAAACTTAAAGAATATATTGCCTTAATCAGATTATGCAATGTCTCAATATCGCACCATACCACCACTCGGTTTGAAAGTGTTGCGGGAATTGTTAGGTTTTGGTTTAAGTGGTTTTCTGTCTTGGTGTTTAGGTGAAGGTCGTTTTTTCACCAATTTTCATGGTTTCTATCGGGTATATGCCTTTAAGTGGTATTGTGATGTGCTGGGTTTGATAGCGAAGATTTATTCCCTCAATTGTTGGATACTTATGAGGGTCGTCGTAAAGTTTGATGTAAATAGCAGGCTCGATGTAGTTTTCGAAGGTAGTATTTGTTTGATACTTTTTTAGGGTCGTTGTACTGTTTGTTGTAAGTGTTAAGGTCAATAATGTTCTAAAAACGTTATTTATATCTTTCGATAACTTCACGTTTTGATGATAACAAAATGTGAAAACACTTTACGTTAAAATTAACGTAAACAAGTTTTTAGTCGAAATATCCCGTTTCTACAAATATCACTCTAGGTATGAACAAACAAATTTACAACTTGAATAATGATCAAAGAAGTTAATTTGTGTTTCAAACTTCACATTTTTAATGTGACAAAACATTTTTTCAAAAATATACCTTACAAGTTATTTTTGAATTATAAAGAAATGTTTTATTGGAAAAATAAGTTTAAAAATCATAACAGCTATTCCCCCCCCCCCCCAAAATCAGCTCCAAACTTCCCAAATAAACTTTCACCACTAAAAACAAAAATTGGAGCGTCCTTGTCTGGCACGGTACCACTAAATTTAGTGGTACCGTGTGACATTTAGTGGTACCATGTCCTTATAACAGTCAGATTTCTTCTGCCTATAAATACGAGCCCTCTTCACAGTTTTTGGGCATCCTTTTTTACACACAACTTTCTGAGTTAAAACTCTTATCACATCTCTTCTTCTTAATCATTTAGTTTAGTTTTCTTTTGTTTAAAGAGTGATCCAATCATCCAACCAAGTGACCACCTTCATTCCTCTACTAGTGCAAGAGAAGAACACAAGGTATCAAAGAAGATACAAAGTGTTGTAGTTATAGTTAGTGCATTTGTAACACTTGTTACATACTTGTTGTATCCTAGCATACATCAAGTTCATTTTCTTTTGAGTTGTTTGTAATAGTAGATCATTGTGATCTTGTTGAGATCTTGGAGATCTCTTGTAGCTTGTGGGCTTGTGTGTTGATCAAGTGGATTAAGGGTAGATCGGGTAGATCGAGTCAAGTGTGTTGATTGTGTGAAGTAGTAAGGATCGCGTGGATCGTGGTAGATTGGTACTAGCTAAGATTAGTACTCGACATTTAGCTTAGTGTCGGAAATAAGGATAAGTGACGTTGTACGGTTTTCTCCGCCTGAAGGGAGCTTTGTTGACATAGTGCTTAGAACTCTCGAGTGTGGTACTCGGGGAGTGGAGTAGGGCGAAGAAGAGCTTCGTGACCGAACCACTATAAATCTCTTTGTCCCGGTTTGATCTTTCCATCTCATTTCTTTATATTTATTGTTTATATTAGTTAATATTGTTTAGTGTTCATATTGGTGTTGATTGATTTCACAAAAGAATCGAATCAAAGTTTTTCACAAGTAAAGTTTTAAAACGAATTAAAAACTGGTAAAACTATTCAACCCCTCCTTCTAGTTTTCCACAATTGGTACCAGAGACAGGTTAGGCAAGATTTTAAAATAAATTGTATTTTAAAACTTGAATCAATCAATGGATTTCGACAAATATCAAGAAGGGCAATCTATGCAAAGACCACCACTCTTTGAAACTGATTGTTTTATATATTGGAAAACAAGATTCGAAACGTATGTGAAATCAAAAGACATTGATCTTTGACATATTATTACTGAGGGTGACTTTCAACCGATTGAAAAGAATCCGGAAACTAAAAGGGATGAAATAGTTCCTTACAATAAACACAGTGATAACCTTAAAAGAAAATTAGCCTAAAATGATGAGGCTAAAATGATGATTTATAATGCTTTGCCGAAAAAGGAATTTGAAATATTTTTTATATGTAATACGGCAAAAGAAATTTGGAAAACTTTGTTAGTCACTCACCATGGTAATAATCAAGTCAAAGAGAACAAGATAGATCTTCTTGTGTAACAATATGAACAATTTTCCATTCTGGAAGATGAATCTATTGATAATGCTTTTGCTAGATTCAATACTATTATTACTAGTCTTAAAGCTCTTGATGAAGGTTATTCTAGCAAGAACTATGTTAGGAAGTTTCTTAGGGCTCTACATCCCAAATGGAGAGCAAAGGTCACTGCCATTGAAGAGTCAAAGAACTTGGCGACATTATCACTTGAGGAAATAATAGGAAACTTGAAGGTTCATGAAATGATAATCAAGAAAGACTCCGACATAGTCAAAGGCAAAAGCGAGAGAGTTAGATCTCTAGCATTAAAAGCCAAAAAGGAATCTAGTGATGAGGAAAGTTCGGATTCCGATAGTGAAGACGAAGAATATGCACTAGCCGTTAGAGACTTTAAGAAGTTCTTTAGGAGAAGAGGTAGGTTCGTTAGACAACCTCGTGATGAAAAGAAGTCGTCACAAAAGAACCGATATGAGAAGAAAGGAAAGAGTGATAGGAAATGTTTTAGATGCGAAGATCCTAATCATCTCATAGGAGAATGTCCTAAACCACCGAAAACCAACAACCAAAGAGCTTTCGTAGGAGGCACTTGGAGTGATAGCGGTGAAGAAGAAGAGAAGAAGCCCAATGACGAAACATGTCTTATGGCTCAAGCTTCAAATGAGGTACTTTCTGACTCTTCTTATTATAGTGATGATAATTCATCAATAGAGGATAATAGACTATATGATGAATATAATAAACTATGTGAAGTAAGTTCTAAAATCATAACTAGAAACAAAACACTAAAATTAAAATTGCATGAACTCGAAGTGCAAATTTTAGAACTAGAAGACCAAGTAAAAAGACTTGAGAAAAATAAAGAAGTAGATGTTGGATGTAGGTCATGCATTTGTCTTCGAGTAGAAAATGAAAAACTCAAAGAAAATGCTTTAAGGATCATTAAGTTTGAAAAAGGAACAAAAATACTTAATGATATGCTTGAAAACGTGAGGTATAGTGAACATGCTGGAGCGGGCTTATGATTTGACCCAAATAAAGCTTCTACAAGTGAAACTAAACAAGTAAAATTTATAAAATCTGGAGAATCTGAAATAGCTGAGGACGGTACCATTAAAGGTACAGACGGCACCACTAAAATTATTGGTACAGTGGTACCGTCTGGTGCTAAAGTCAGATCAGGGTCGATTTTGAAAAATAACTTAAGTCCTAAACCGAGTCACATAGTTGTTAATAATGTTGAAGTACCTATTGCTAGTAAAAAGGAAGTCAAATTTTTTTGTGACAAATGGCAATTTTTCCACTAATATTTTAATAATAAATGTCAATTTATTATTACACAACTGTGAAACTGAACATTTATGTGTTTACATAACTATTACGGGAAGCAAACCCGCACGCAGTAGCGTACAATAACTCACCAAAACTATTTAAATCTATCAGTAAAAGTGAATTTATCACTTTCTGACAGTTACAGACACCAACGTAACAAAAACGAGAGGTTACCTTGTTTTTCCTGAAAACCGACACCACACGCGTACCGACACCACTTTAGTAATTGTTAAACTATAAAATTCATTTTCGGAGTCAACAAATTTTATTTTACATCAGCATTATAAAAACGGCTCCAGATTTATATTTCTCACGTTTACATGAAACCGAGGTACCACGATTTTACCTCAGCTCGACAGAACACGGGGTATACACAATACACTAAACAAATAAAACAAACAAATAAACACCACTCACCACCACCCACGTGATCCCTATCTTCTATACTTGCTTTTCTTGTTCTTTATTTCTTTTCGATCTCTACAGCCACACAGCAAAGACCACCCCTTTTGACTTTTTCCTTGGTGAAGAAACCCAGGAATATCACTATTATCATCCCCCATCGCCATCTATACATGGCCTTTAGCACTTTCGTACCTCCCCATGGGTTTTGTCGGTTCTCAAACTCGCTCTAAATGGGTCAAACTACCTTGAGATCGAAGAAGGGAGAGGGATAGTAGCCAAGAATGGTGAAATCCTATCCTAGGGAGATCGAAAGAAAGGAAAAAGCTTGCCATGAATTACTCTATATGACCCACCGATTTCCAGTGGAAGCAACTACACTAACCAATCTCACCTCAATTGTATACCTCAGTCGAAGAAGAAGGGGGTGTGTGGAGTGCTTGGAAATCGGATTGGGCTTGTCATTTGTCTCCTGTAATCGATTTCTTATACTCCTTTGTAAGGTTTAAATCTCACTCATTATTGTTGTTGTTATTCATTGTTGTTCTCGAATTGTATATTATTTTCCTTGTTGTCGATATGAAATTCAAGGTCAATGTTTATGTCGAAGGACGTGTTGTCTTGGTGTGGTTAAACGAGATTTTGAAACTGGTAACACTAGAACACGATTAAGAAACTAATATTGGCTCAAAATCATGAGGTGTGTCGTTAAATGGGTTGTGTTTGATTGCTCTTGTTCATCTCATTTGATCGAACCTTAAACCGAAACTAGTGTTAGCTAAATCTGAGAAAGAAAATTTAGGTTTGATTCGAGCTAAATCATTGTGGTTAAAGTTGTGTTCAAGTTGGTAAAATTTCGTTAAGATTACACCTTGTTAGTCCGCGCATAGGTTCCTGTGAATGGTGTTCACTAGTAGTCGAATGGTTGTGGTTGCGTTAGGAACTTTGGTTAGCCAAATTCCTAGTTGAAAAACACGCTCACAAGGTGTTTGTGATTTGGTTTGAAAGAGGTGTGTTGATACTCAAAATATGAGTTTGGTTCGAATAGGATGTTAGTACTCAAGGTTTTGCCTATAGCCGATTTGGCTTGCCCTTGTACACGATACATGAGTTGAGTTGTACTCAACTCAAAGGACGTAAACCGAGTGCTTGTGGTCTAAAACTTGTCGTGTTGTCTTCGAATACCTTATTCAAGATTTCACCTCGATTGAATGTGCCTTGAGTCATAGGTCTAAGTGCCCTTAGACTTGCGTAAAAACGGTTCTAGTCATGTATGGTTAAGTCCAACCGAGAGACCTTGTGTGTGGTCCGGAAATTCATCTCAAAACTCGGTCAACACACACTTCTTCCTTTGTTTGGGTCGACCAATTGGTCGTTAGAAACACCCATTTGGGTGCTCACTTCCTTAGACTTACAAAGGACTCTCGCATGAGATCAAATCCTTTGTATATCATGTCTTGGTCGGGTTCAAAGTTCGAACCTTTTCTCCCTCACAAGACTGCTCAACCGAAGCTAATATAACCTCATGTACTCCTTCTAAATCATGTATCATACTGAATGTTGAATTATTACATAAGTGGGCCGAAAGTCTTTAAAGCCCACAAATAAACCTTATGTCTATTTTAGTCCACCAGGCCATTTTAATCCAAGTCCTTAAGAACCAAACTGGGCCGAAGCCCACGTTGTATATAGAACACCCAGGCCACTGGTCTTCCTTTTGCCGCAGCCCAACTCGTTACAAACTATAACATTAAACCGACTTTGAAATGATTCGTTCCGAACCCACGAGTTGTGATTGTCACCATTCGAATGATCGTTAAAAATCGTTATCATACTTTAAAACACTCGATTAGTGTACTTTATTTCGTTACATGGTAAAAAGATGTAATAACTCGATATATATAAATATATTTCACATGGGACAATTTAAAAAAAAAAAAAAAAACTCAAAGTAAATCTATTTACAAATCAATTTGATCGTTGAGCACATGTAATGAAAAACATATTTTCATAACCATCGATATATATACAAATAAGTTGAAACATAAAAATTGGAAATATAAACTAGTTTATTGTTTTAATGGCATATAACTCGAAATGTTTTATCAAAACTTATATAAGACGTTAAATCATGAAAACGGTTATTTTGTTAACACAATGATTTCTTGTATACACGAAGTAATAACTTATCGTGAAATGATATAAACAAGGACGAGAAATTCTCAAGCGAAACATTCCTTTACAAAACTATATGTATGTACGAATATACATATACACACACCATCAAATACACACTTACTCATGTAACACACATATACTCACTAAGTGACAACGTTTCTATATGTCGTCAACGTTTGACATGTGATAGCAATTGTCTTCCGTACGTAGCTTTCCGATTTCTGTCAATCTGAAGGCTTACTCGTCTTGGTCTTTTTCTAATGTACACTAGTACACTTCCAATGAGCCAATACCTACAAATGTTAAAACATTGTTCCAACTTAAATGCTGCCACACCAGCAACAACAACATAAACTCTTTAAAACAACTGAAGTACTTGAATTTGAACTGTGAACTAAAACAAACCTTACTAATCTAGGTCGTGTGTTGGTGCTGAACACTGTCTGAACTATTTTGTGATCTGACTGCTATTTATCAAGGTAAGTTTATAGCCCTACACTATTTAAACTTGTTTTACTATTGGAGTGAGAAACATGCAAAACTATTTTTTTAGGACCAAACTATTGTCTATGCTGTTACGTGGATTAGCCTAAGCCCTGTTATGTCCCTCTATGCCCATGTCATGAACCGTCAATTCCTGCTGGGAAGCGCGAATGTTATAAATAGATTTATTGGGAGTAACATCCCAGTTCGGGTTGACCGGATAGGCAAACGAACGTATACCATGTCGAAAACTACAAGTGTCTGGGATAAACACTTGCCAGGCCCTGATATTTAACATGCTTCTAGAGCTTGCACACTGTGATAGCTTCGGTTGCATGAACTTAGTGCTAACGTAATAGACTGTATTTTTATATGGCATTACATGGGTTGTAATGTTCATATGCTAAACTCATGGTCCAACTACTGATTTACTGCTTATTGATAAAACTATGAACTCACCAGCTTTTTGCTGACTTTTAGCATGTTTTTCTCAGGTGTTTAAGCTGACTGATATGACAAGGTGGTAGTAGGGCAAGGGTCATAGACTACTGTCTGAATGCTGTGGCTTTTTAATTATGACTTGTTTTTGTCTGGGACAACTAAATTTATGGGACTCATTTTATTAACTCAAACGATGTTGTAAACAATATTTTCATGATTTAATGAATTAAAACGGAGAATGTATTCCGTTCTTTGTTACCTTGTGTTGTGATTATCAATTTCGTAGCATCCCATGACCCGAATGCTTCCGCTATGCCAGATTTTGGGGGTGTTACAGATTGGCATCAGAGCCTAGGTTATAGAGAACTAGGTACATATAAATCCTAAACTATAACCGCTTTTTATAAAAACAAGTCCCTATGACCGCCACTTGCCTGCCTGCCTTGCTCACTATTTATTTGCTGATTACTTGTCTTAGCTGCTTGTTACTATCTGTTGATTTTTGCTCAGCTACATGTATTATATGTATACTTATACATACGTAACTTACACTATTTATTACAAGTATTTTCGATATACTTACACATATATACCATTTTGTCACAGACTATGTCTTCACATCACATTCCTCCGATCTCGCCAGACTTAGACGATCCATATATGTAGGTGTTACATGCTTTTAATGCACCAGACCCTGATCACACTAAGCCTATACTCACCTCAGCATTACCTACACCTACTACCGATCATGCTCCCATCCAACTTATCCCTACTACTGATACTACCACTCCATATGTCCACACTCATCCTGTTCATCGTACTACCCGCATGAGAGTCCCAGGATATCGAATGCGGTACTCAGATTTACCATCCCTACCCCAGAGGAGGACCCGGGCTGTTTACATGGGTACCTCTACTACCCTATTATCTCTCTCACCCGCATCATCCCCTGATCAGTCACCACCACATCAGAGGCACAGGAGAGCCGATGACTCTTATACAGCTGAGGATCCCGAGGAAGAATCAGAGGAGGATCCAGAAGAGGAACCGGAGGAGGATCCGGAAGAGGAGCCAATAGCAGACCCTACACCCGAACAGACTATACCAGCAGAACCGCGTCATGGGAAGGCGGTTATGGAGGAGGTGCCGGGTACATTTGAGATAGGGCAGAGTTCCAGAGCTGCTCAGATGACAGGAGGAGACAGTGATACACCTCTGGGATTGGGTCAGAGGGCTGCTATGTTGCGAGTCAGAGAGGAGGGTCTGAATGTCCCCGCTACCTGTGAAATCAATGAGGAGATATGGAAGGATATTGAGTGTGTTCATAGTACTCTACTTCATGCTGATAGTCCCATATATGAGCCATATTCACCATCATTTGTGCCACCATCTCCTTTAGTGCCAACTTCCCCTCCACCCGCTGTCTCACCTGTAGTGGAGGAGGAAGAGGATGATGTCACGAGATTCTTGATCCAGCTTGGGGCACAGGGGAATCTATTGGATGTTCACTCTGATCAGTTAGAGAGACTTGGAGCCGTAACGAGCAAGTTAGCAGGGAACTTGCTTGGGTTCGTCAGAGGCTGGGTGACATAGGGAGAGATTAGTCTAGGGCATGTGATGCTGAGTGGACTAACTGGCACCAAATGCATGAGATAGAGTCGGTAATGGCTATGGTCACGAGGTCCGAACATGAGGACCGTAGAGAGGTTTTGGTGTCAAGAAGACGCATTGTACAGCTGGAGACTAAAGTAGGACATCTGGAGACTATTGTAGCACAGGATGGCACAGGAGCTGGAGCAGTTACGCTTAGGACGTGATAGATTCTAGTCTTAGCAGTTATGATGTATCCCCACTAAACTGAGTAGTCGTCAGTTAGTGGCAGTTGTAGTTCTTTATCTGTATTCGAAACTTGTGCTATTTCCTTTTGTATTCGAGCTTGTAATTTTTGTGAACCCGAATTTATCTTAATCTATGACAAGTTTGACTGATTACCCCGTTGTGCCAACTTTTTTATGATTGAACTTACTCGTATACTCTACCTATGATTATACACTTGTGCAATAACAAACTATCAAAATCTCAATTATCTCTATCTTTCTGATATAGCAAAATGCCTCCAAAAAGAACAACCAGAACCACTGTGTACAACCAACCAACCCAGGCCCAGCTAGGGCTACTGCAGCAGCTCTACTTGTAAATCGAGCCATGCTCGATCAACTGGTAGAAGAACGGGTGGCAGTAGCACTGGCTGCAGCTAACAACTCGACAACTGATGGTGGGAATTCGAGACCCACAAACAACAACGCTCGAGGCTGTACTTATCAAGACTTCCGGAAGATAATGACTGGAGGTTTTGGAGGTACTGAAGGGGCAGTTGTTCTGTGTTAGGAATATAGATATTCATGTGAAGACTCGGTCACCTCGAGTATCTATTTAGCATTTATGTAGCTCGTAGGCTTATTAGAATTATTAGTTTAGTTAGTATAGTATTCGTGGAGTGGGTCGGGTCTTTACCCATTGTCAGCTCACTCCACAGCCCACTCGGGGCACTTATGTCTTGTACTATAAATACCCCTTCCCACACTTGGGAAGGGTTGGAGGTTTCTAATCATTCAACACATATTTTCTCACACTCTCTCTCTCTCTAGATCTCCCAACTTTCTCATCTCTCTCTCTCTCTAGAATTCCTTAAACATCTAATCCAAGTATACAAATATTACATTCTGGTTCAATAGATTGAAAGATTGGAGACGGTTTTCCGAATTAGTGGTTGTTCGGAAGATGACAGAGTTAAGTATGCATCGTTTACTTTTCTGGATGCAGCTTTAACTTGGTGGAGCAATTACTTGAAATCAGCTGGCTACGACACTGCATATGCAATGTCGTAGGAAAGCTTCAAACAAATGGTTCTTAAGAAATATTGCCCTCGCAATGAGGTGAAGAAGTTGGAGGTTGAATTCTGGAATCTCAAGGTACAAGGTACCAATATGGCTGTGTATAATCAGCGTTTTCAGGAGCTTGCCATACTCTGTCCCGACATGGTCCAAACTGAGACCCGCCTACTAGAGAGATACATTGGCGGATTACCCTCGTCTATTAAGGGTAATGTTACAACTTACAAGGCCGCTGACCTCCATGAAACCATGGAAGTGGCCAATAAGTTGATGGATCAGGTGATCGAGGACTCAGCTGAAACGGTTGCGACCAACAAGCGTAAATGGGATGACCATTCCCGCAACAACAGCAACCATCACCCAAACAAGAAGCAAGATGTTGCTAAGGTCTACACTGCTGGACCAACAGAGAAGAAAGGGTATGCAGCTGGACCAGCTGAGAGAAAGGGTTATGCCGGGAAGCACCCATTGTGCAATCGCTGTAAACTACACCACAGTAGACCGTGCACAGTGAAATGCCGTAACTATCAGAAGGTTTGGCATATGGCCAGAGACTGTAGGTCAAGAACTCTCGCCACTGCACAGGCAGCACCAGAGCAGAACCCGAAGGCCAATGTGACTTGTTTTGGGTGAGGGAAGAAAGGGCACTACAAAAATGAGTGCCGTGAGCCAAGGAACCAAGTTGCTGGAGGAAATCAGGTAGCTGCTGGTCAGCAGGGAAATCGTGGTAACGATGAGAGGAGCCCGCGGAAGGGTCTATGCAGTGTGTAAAGCAGAAGCACAAGATGACCCAAATGTCATAATGGGTACGTTTCTTTTAAATAATGCTACGTATCCATATTGTTTGATACGGGGGCAGATAGGAGTTTTGTTTCAACTGCATTTAGTATACTACTTGGTATCACCCCAACCATCCTAGATAACGTATACAATGTGGAGTTAGCTAATGGGAACGTAGAAAGGGTAGACACTATCGTAAGAGGCTGTACTTTAAATCTGTTAAACCACCCATTCAACATCGATCTTATGCCGGTAGAATTGGGTAGTTTTGATGTCATTATTGGCATGGACTGGTTGTCAAAATATCATGCCACCATTATTTACGATGAGAAAATCGTTCGACTGCTTTATGGGAACGAGATTCTAAACGTTGAAGGCGACAGAAGAGGTCGAAGAAACGCCTCGAGACTAAACGTTATCTCTTGCACTAAGGCTCAGAAATGCCTTGAGAAAGGATGCATTCTCTTCCTAGCACAAGTCTCTGGAAAGGAAGAAAAGGAGCAGGAGGAAAAACGTTTGGATGATGTTCCAATCGTAAGAGATTTTCTAGAAGTCTTCCCCGAAGACTTACCTGGACTCCCGCCAAACCGAAAATTCGAATTTCGAATCTACTTGATCCCTGGTGCCGCACCCGTGGCACGAGCACCTTATCGGTTAGCTCCGAATGAGCTGCAAGAACTGTCAAACCAATTATCAGAACTCTCGAAGAATGATTCATCAGACCGAGTTTTTCTCCTTGGGGAGCTCCAGTTCTTTTTGTAAAAAAGAAAGATGGATCTTTCAAAATATGCATCGATTACCGTGAACTAAACAAGATAACCATCAAGAACCGCTATCCACTCCTGAGAATCGATGATCTATTCGATCAACTCCAGGGTTCACGTGTTTATGCCAAAATTGATCTGAGATCCGGATACCACCAACTTAGGGTTCGGGAAGAGGATATCTTGAAAATGGCATTCAGGACTCGCTACGGTCACTACGAGTTCCAGGTCATGCCATTCGGCCTAACCAACGCACCGGCGGTATTCATGGATCTAATGAATAGGGTGTGCAAGCCGTATCTGGACAAATTCGTGATCGTCTTTATCGAAGACATTCTAATATACTCTAAGAGCGAGAATGAACATGAGGAACACCTCAGGCTGATCTTAGAGCTATTAAAGAAAGAAGAATTGTACGCAAAATTCTCAAAGTGCGAATTTTGGATTCCAACTGTTCAATTTCTAGGACACGTGATTGACACTCAAGGTATACATGTAGATCCTGCAAAGATCGAGTCGATAAAGGATTGGGCGACACCTACAACACCTACCAAAATACGCCAATTCTTAGGACTTGCAGGGTACTACAGGAGGTTTATCCAAGGATTTTCGAAGATTGCTAAGCCCTTGACTAAATTAACTCAAAAGAATGTAAGGTTCGAATGGGGAGATAAAGCGGAAGAAGCTTTTCAACTTCTTAAGGATAAGTTGTGCAGCGCACCTATCTTAGCCCTACATGAAGGCAATGAAGACTTTGTGGTCTACTGCAACGCCTCACACAAAGGGCTAGGAGCTGGCTTGATGCAACGAGAGAAGGTGATAGCCAATGCCTCTCGATAACTGAAACCGCACGAGAAAAACTATACTATACACGATTTGGAATTGGGATCAGTAGTGTTTGCATTCAGGATCTGGAGACATTACCTCTACGATACTAAATATGTAGTTTACACTGACCACAAAAGTCTGCAAGATATCCTCGACCAAAAGGAGCTCAATATGAGACAACGCCGTTGGTTAGAATTGCTCAGCGATTATGATTGCGAAATTCGATACCATCCCGGCAAAGCAAACGTAGTAGCAGATGCTCTTAGCTGAAAAGAACGACCGAAACCCCTTAGAGTACGATCATTGGGTATGACGATAGTCTCACTACTCCCATCAAAAATCCTTGAGGCTCAGGTCGAGGCGCTCAGGGAAGAAAACAGATCTAATGAGAAAATTCATGGGATGCCTGAGAACGAAAACGGATTCGTAAAGAGAGTTGACGGAACATTGTGTTTCAAAAACAGAAGTTGGGTCCCACTCTGTGGAGGGATACATGATCTTATCATGCACGAGTCCCATAAATCTAAATACTCCATCCACCCGGGAGCCGACAAAATGTATCTCGATCTGAAGAAACTCTACTGGTGGCCCAATATGAAAGCTGACATTGCAACATATGTCAGCCAGTGTTTAACATGCTCAAAGGTCAAAGCTGAACATCAGCAACCATCGGGTTTACTTGTACAACCCGAAATTCCTGAATGGAAATGGGAACGCATAACGATGGGTTTCATTACTAAACTGCCAAGGACATCTAGTGGTTATGACACCATTTGGGTAATCGTTGATCGTCTCACCAAATCCGCCCACTTCCTACCGATCAGAGAAAACGATAGCATGGATAAACTTGCACGGTTATACGTGAAAGAAATAGTTGCACGACATGGAGTCCCAATTTCTATCATCTCCGACAGAGACAGTCGTTTCACGTCAAATTTCTAGAGATCATTGCAAGATGCATTGGGAACTGATCTCGATATGAGCACCGCATATCATCCTCAAACAGATGGTCAAAGCGAAAGAACCATTCAAACCTTGGAGGACATGCTATGAGCGTGTGTGATAGACTTCGGAAATGGCTGGGATAGACATCTGCCGTTAGCCGAGTTTTCCTACAATAACAGCTATCACACAAGCATCAAAGCTGCACCCCCCCCTTTACCATAATAATTATTGTCAAGATTTTCCTAAATACATGATTACAGGGCATAAGCCCTAAAACAAGGAGTTGTAAGAACACATGCAATTAATAGCCACCTCCTCCTAGCCCCTAATCGGCCAACACCCAACACCTAGCCACCTTGGTGTTTTTGACACACTATTACAAGTTGGACAAACCTCAAGTATATATATGCATACACTTAGTATCCTAGCACAAGAGAAAGAAGAAAAAAAATATATAGTCACTCACCCTCACATACCATTCGATCCACCAAGGAGCAAGAAGGAAGAAGAAAAGTTGTTTGGCTAAGTTCAAGCATCATTAGGACACATTTGTAAGGGTTTAGAAGCATTGGTCTTGGGTAAATCAAGTAAATCACTTTCTCATCACACTAATCACCTTAAGTAAGTAACACTTTACTTTCATAAATTTTACACTCCATATATCCTGATAATTAGTCTCAAGTTACATACACTTGATTATCACTTTGTACATGTTAATAAAACTTTATAACCACAATGATCTTTTAACTAATGACTATGTCTCAAATATATTTTCATGAACACAAGTTAATTGTTAATCTTAACAAGAAAGTGGAAATAAAAACACTATATATAAACTAGTGAGCTTGTTATATTAACTAGTCTTGATGATCACTTAAATTTATGAGAAATTGAGCTTTTGAATATTGCTAAAGTTTATTGTTAAATCACTATTGACATGTTGAGAAATCGGTGGAAGAGCTAGGATTAGTTTGGGAGTTGTTGTTAAGCGGTTTTGGATAATTAGAAGGCTAGGAAACGCGTTTTGACACTTTTAGAAAAGAGGCTGTCCCATTCGACCTCACCCAGAAAAATCAGTAACTTGGTGGCAAGATTAGGCTATAAATATAGAAAATAGACTCTATAACGAAAACGTAGCCACTTGAATAAGTTAAAACGGACTTATAACGAAGAAGATACGTTAGTTTTAAGATTAACGACAAAAACTAATTTTCTGAAAATATATTTTGCTGTCAGAATTTTTCAAAGAACAAAACCGGACTTTAAATGATAACTAGACTAGCCGAGGTCTTAAAAATCCGATAGTATACTTAAATACCTTCGCGGGGATAGGTAGAACTTAGAAAACGGACTTAAAACGAGCAAGTTATGGCTTTCCGAAATTCTAGACGAAACTTGAATTTTTGACAGCTTTTACTTGGCTAATAGAAAGCTGTTAGAATTTTTCTATATGGATTTTGGACACTTTAGAGTCGGATTTAGCTAAAATGACGTAAACAAAAATGGTAGAACGTTATGTATACTTGTTAGGCACGTTAGAAGTTTTCAAAAATACTTATTAACAAGACGACCGTAGTTTAACTACGTGATAAACTAGTTACGTTCTATAAAAAGGGTTACATTGCTTAATAAATAGACACATTGACGCAACCATATTTTTGTTGTTAAATATTGCAACAAACATGTACAAGTGATAAAATAGCGTATGAACTTGCATGCACGACCTTGTTTTCAAACCTAAGACATGGTATTTATTTAGGTTGCAGTTAGAGTTATCGGACCTTTATTCACAGTTTACCGTATTACTAATCGAGATTTGATAACTGAGGTGAGTTTCATAGCCCCGATTTTTACATTAATTGTACATGATTTCTAAACCCTCGGGGTGGGAATACATTGCTTATTTTTCGGACACAAGTACTAAAAACCGTTACTTTGCCTAAGTTACCGCATTGCCATTAAAGTCCCCTTGAATCATGAACCGTTAATTACTTGTAAGCGCGGATGTTATGAATAGATCTATTTGGGTTAACACCCCCGTCCGAGTTGGTCGCGCCAACCTGTCAAACGGACGCATATCATTCAGATTATTTCCGAGTGTCTGGCAAACACTTATTTGGGGCATTTATTATTATGTTGATTGCATACCATTACGTTGAACTTCGGGGTCATGAGCTTAGGCACTGTATATTATTTTTGGCTATGACGTTATATTTGTTGTGATTGTCATACTAATGAAATCTTGTGGTCCGCACTTTACTTGTTTACTTAAATCTATGATCTCACCAACAATTATGTTGACCTTTTTAGCGTGTATTCTCAGGAAACTAGACGATAATAACCACCTATGTATGGAGCACACTAGAGTCACATTTTGGAACGCACTTCATGATGAAGATTTCTTTGCATTACTTAAGCGTTTGGTTATGTATTAAAATCTTACATTTGATGGTGAACTATGATATTTATGTTTTTGCAAAAACGTGCATGTTTAAATCAAACGCGTGAGTCATTCTTTATTTCCTTGTACTTTGTTATCCATGAACGTTATGCCCTCGGAATTCCATTCCGCTGCAATCCAAATTTTGGGGGTGTGACATATACCTATACACACACCATCAAATACACACTTACTCATGTAACACACATATACTCACTAAGCGACAACGTTTCCATAATGTCGTCAACGTTTGACATGTGATAGCAATTGTCTTCCGTACGTAGCCTTCCGATTTCTATCAATCCGAAGGTTTACTTGTCTTGATCTTTTTCTAATGTACACTCGTACACTTCCAATGAGCCAATATCTACAAATGTTAAAACATTGTTCCAACTTAAATGCTGCCACACCAGCAACAACAACATAAACTCTTTAAAACTACTGAAGTACTTGAATTTGAACTGTGAACTAAAACAAACCTTACTAATCTAGGTCGTGTATTGGTGCTGAACACTGTCTGAACTATTTTGTGATCTGACTGCTATTTATCAAGGTGAGTTTATAGCCCCACACTATTTAAACTTGTTTTACTATTGGGGTGAGAAACATGCAAAACTATTTTTTTAGGACCAAAATATAGTCTATGCTGTTACGTGGATTAGCCTAAGCCCTGTTATGTCCCTCTATGCCCATGTCATGAACCGTCAATTCCTGCTGGGAAGCGCGAATGTTATAAATAGATCTATTGGGAGTAACGTCCTCGTTCGGGTTGACCGGATAGGCAAACGAACGTATACCATGTCAAAAACTACAAGTGTTTGGGATAAACACTTGCCGGGCCCTGATATTTAACATGCTTCTAGAGCATGCACACTGCGATAGCTTCGATTGAAGGAACTTTGTGCTAACGTAATAGACTGTATTTTTATATGGCATTACATGGGTTGTAATGTTCATATGCTAAACTCATGGTCCAACTACTGATTTACTGCTTATTGATAAACCTATGAACTAACCAGCTTTTTGCTGACTTTTAGCATTTTTTCTCAGGTGTTTAAGCTGACTGATATGACAAGGTGGTGGCAGGGAAAGGGTCATAGACTACTGTCTAATGCTGTGGATTTTTAATTATGACTTGTTTTTGTCTGGGACAACTAAATTTGTGGGACTCATTTTATTAACTCAAACGATGTTGTAAACAATATTTTCATGATTTAATGAATTAAAACGGAGAATGTATTCCGTTCTTTGTTACCTTGTGTTGTGATTATCAATTTCGTAGCACCCCATGACCCGAATGCTTCTGCTATGCCAGATTTTGGGGGTGTTACAGTTTTTACAAACCTTTGTCAACCCCCGAGCTTGGTTTTGTAAAACCCGATACTAGATCAAAGACTCCTCCACCTGGAAAAACAAATGTTCCTAAACTTTGGTCAAGAACTCCTCTACCGAGAGGTAACTTTTGAAGACAAAGTTATCCAAGTAACTATCCCATAACTTGGAATAACCGTCAACTACAAAGTTACTTACCATGGGAAATTTGTCCTCCATTCCAACATCCTAACCATATGCAACAAATGCATGGGATGTTTAACACTAATAACTTTGGACCCATGAGATATTGGGGACCAAATGTTTGAGCTTCTGTCTTGCTAGATAGATATGGTTGTGAATCGACTTGGAGTCCGACGAATGGAGTATGATTAGTGATTGCACTAGTCTCATGACGGAAAATCAAGTCTTCCTCATCTTACTTAGCTTACAACAAAAGTAGTCGCGTCTCCTAGTTTAAAAGGCAACACCTCAGGCTAAGGTAAGCTTTCTCAAAACCCCCTTACTATTAGATATATTGAGCATGTAGTGTTCTTAGAATCTAACTTAGTAAGCACTAACATAATGGACGTGAAAAGTGCATCCCCAAATGGTTTTGTCAACAAGGAGGTATATGTAGTACAACCTCCAGGATTTGTTGATCCATAAAAACCATATCATGTTTATAAACTCAAGAAAGCACTTTATGATCTTAAACAAGCCTCCTAAGCTTGGTACGACATATTAAAGGCTCTCTTACATAAACATGAATATACCATGAAAATGGTTGACAACGCGCTTTTCACAAAGAAACGAAATTCACATCCTATCATTGCTCATATATTTGTCAACAACAATTATACCAGACTCAACTTGTCCATAAATGTACAATGATCACTCAAAGATCATGCGTGACAAGTTTGAGATGAGCATTATGAGCGAATTAGGTTTCTTCCCTAGCCCTCATATAATATTATTTGAAGATAGTATCTTCTTAAATCTAAGTATACTAATTGATGTGTCGCGTCGTGTGCAAGTTTTAAAAATTTATAAACACGATTTATCCAATTCTCTAATTAACACATACGAGCAAGTATACTCGTCCGTGAAAGTAAAGGTGGGTAAGTTGAGATCGTCCCAAGGGATTTGTATTTGAACTTAGTAAAACAAGTTTTTACAAAAAGGGGTGTCAATCCAATTTGGTGAAAATTCAAAAGCAAGTAAAATCCAATCAATCAAAAACACATATACTTGTGTGTAATTCCTTAACTAATTGCATAGAGTATTTTACAAAGTTTGGTGTAACTTGTAGTGATGCACAACTTAATATGAATGATTCACAATCAATGGTTTATCTTTTGAAAATCATTTCTAAGAATTCAATCTCCTAGTTAATTCCTTTCAGCCTTTTCAACTATTATGACAATTATATTAAACTCTTTGTTGTTTGAAAAGCATTTCTTATCTTAAGAATTCTTACGAATCCTTTCGGCCCTTTCTCGTGATGAAATCGTTTCAAATCTATTTTAATGAGTTAATATGGTGCTTGTCACACACCATATCCCATACTAATTCGTGCACTAACGTTTTGGAATAAATAACATAAAGAAAATCCTTTCGGCCCTTTTTATTCTTTAACATTGTTTTTACCAACTAATTAAGCAAGATTATATTGTATTTCAACAAACTCATAAAACAAGACATGTTTTCATGCATCACTATAAAATAAGAATACTCTAACAATTGTCACATCATACACACAAGTATACCAAAAATCACTCCATAACAATTATAATCAAACACACGTAACAAATCATACTTTCATTCAACTTAAAGTAAAAGTAGTTCATAGTAATTTAAACAAGAGATACCTAGTTTTGAGATTACAAGAACTAGAATTGTGGAACTATAGCAACCACACTCCTCCAATCGCCTATTACTACACGGAAACAACTCCACACTCGAACCAAACTATTGAGACTTTAACTCAAAGTTCCTGGACATTTTTCACAGCAATTACAAGCTTTCGGGCAATGATAATAAGTTAGCTAGGACTTGGTGTAAGCCTTTACTAGGTTTGGGGTGTCACACCTTTCAATCTAACCTCGGATTCTATAAATAAGTAAAGGAACCCTTCTCTATCAATTAAAAACGTCCACTATTAGTTAATAAGCAGAAAATGATATGCCACCATGATTATGGGGCTTAAATTCGTCATTAAATGGGACTTTGTAACAACATCTTCATCCAACCGATCGGTTTTAGGCTCCAACCGATCAGTTGGAACTCTCGGTAAATCCAAACTCTCCCTATCTGAATCGGATGCGGGCTCCATCCGATCGGATGGGGCCTTCTGCCACACACAACTTTGATTTTTCTTTTCTTTTCTTGTCGCGTGCTTTATCTTTTGTTGTGGCACTAATTTCTTCCATAGAACTTGATCTTTTCTTGATATTTGAACATAGAAGTCTTGACATAATTAAATCCTTGAGTTCTTGTGTGGTTTCTCTCTCGTTTCCATCTCGGGAATCTTCCAATGTGCATAATCACTTCAATTCTTCATCTTTTTGTCATCTTTTCCTGTACTTGGCTACATTCACTTGCATATACACTTTTTCATGATTTAGTAACAAATACACACAAATATAACCAAATATGATGCACAAAACCATTGATAACGCAACTAAAAACATGCTCATTCTGAACGTTATCAAATTCCCCCACACTTAAGTTTTGCTCGCCCTCGAGCAAGTCTAGCATTTAGAAAACTGAATTCAATGGCATCGTCATCATGATTCCAAAAATCTAACAACTAACCCGAAGGAATAATTGTTAATTTTAATTTAAATGTGAAAAGTTCTTGAAACATAAACAAGTTAAATTGAGCTTGATAACATAACTAAGCACCTCACGAAGAATTTTTGAATTCACTCAACACTTCAACACTCTACGGGTAGATTGATTGGTAAATCACTCATTGCTCATTCATGATTCATGTGTCTTACCATAAGCTTGTACAAGTATCAAAACAACAAAATAAAACATCAAAGAGGTCTTTTATTCGGGTTTAAGGTTAAGGTTTAAGGTTTACCTGGCTAATGTTCAAATATTTCATACAAGAATATAATAGCTCGCTGGCAACGAATTCTTGACTAGCTAAGCAACGGATGGTCACTAGATTGTACCTTGGTTCGCTGGCAACGTTACTTACATAACGGATGGTCACCAAAATACGCACTAGCTCGCTAGCAACGTTTTTCAACTATTCAAAAACCCGGATGGTCACTACACATCCATGCACTACATATCTAAACAAAGCCATCACTAAATCCGGATGCTCGAAAGCTAACAACGAATAAAGTAATTGGTAAAAGGTAGGGATAAGACATGGGAATTGTTTATGATTGGTTTCTACAAAATGAAAAATAAATAAGAATCAAGTCCAAATTCCGTTCCCAACTCTTTATACCTCAAATGATCACTTCCCAAACTTCTTCGATTGTTATTCCGCATCTCATACTTACTTATTTCCTTCTTAGCTCATTGGCTAATTTATACTCATACATTATAGCTCATTGGCTATTCACTTTTTTTTTAACACACGCTACAAAAAATACAAATAAGAGTAGCGACCTCCTTCTTCATTGAAACAACACATACACATATCAAGGTGTGGCCAACGCGTAATCATCAAAAAATAAATAGTTTTCGAACTTCAACTGAACTTGATTCGGGTAAGGCTAAGGTGTAAAGTGTAAAATATTTTTGTAATTTTTCTGGATTTAATCAAAAGAAAAGATAGGCTCAGAAGGTGTAACTAAGGGTATCTAGCGTAAGAGATTAACGCTAACAAATGGGTTCCAAATACTAGGATAACTAACCAATGTGGTTAGCAAAAAAAATATTTTGTAAACGGATGGCCATTTGGTGTAAATCCTAAGTTGCCTCTTATCATTTGAATATATTTTATCACTCAAAAGTAATTTTAACCGTAATGCATAACAAGTACAAGTTCTAGAATCAACATAATCACCGGCACACTCATAACGAAATATATAGCATAAGAAATGCTTTATACAAAAAGGCTTAAATCCTCACAATTTAAGGTGGGTTATAACATGTACTAGTAACTGTTATCGATTCCAAAAATGAAATAGCTCTCATAACTTGATTAAATTCCAAATTTTTTTCAAATAGCCTCATTTTTACCATTGAATCAATCTAGTTCTTTAAACTATATATATTATATATGAGAGCAAATACGCATACGCATATTTGATCACAAATAAGCAAATGAGTTCTTCCAACTCCAAACATTGATCAACAATACGCTTCCGGTACTTCATCCCTGCAAAAACTTCAAAAATAAACAAAACAAACAAACAAACAAACCAAAATACTAAAACAAATAGAAGTAATTAAAATTTAAACATAAATAAGTAATCCTAAGAAAATTAAGTTAAGATAATAGAAATAGAAATTTGTTCGACCCATAATTGTTTTTAAACATAAACCATCACAATCAAACCACCGATGATCACTCAACATCCATGTCGTCAGGAGTATGAATCCTTTCATCTTCACTCTCCTCATCATCATCTCCTTCCTCATCAAAAACTATAAAAACTTTTTGCCTTTTCTTTCCAACTCCAGATGATGATCTACCCACATCATAACTCGAACCTCCAACATTAGGAACTCTACCATAAACCGGCACTGGGTCGGCGAAAGGTGCATACCCGGGATACGGGTAAGGATATTGGCCAGGATATGGATCGTACTAAATGGGTAGGGTGGAACGTTTGGTGGGTTATAGGGAGGTACCTCATAGTTGGCTTCTTGTGCCACATGTTGGAGCATCGGTATTGAATAATCAAAATTGTAATTATTCCTCATCATCATAGAATCTCTCCATACGTCCCTACACTCAATCTCATTTAACTCTCGGTTCCAATCCCCCCATCCCGAGTCAAAACTACTCGATGCATGAACATTCCTTATCGGTGGTGGTGGTTGATATGGTTGTTGTGGTTCGGGTTGAGGTGCAACCATCACTGGCTCTGTCCTAACTCCCAACGTTATATTCCTCCTATCCAATGCCCTACCAAAACTTTTGGCATCCCACGTTTCACTCTCCGTTGGCTCCGAACACTTAACCAATTCCTCATTCTCAAAATACCCTAGATTTCTCGCTAAAGCAGTCACATAGTGACCTCCACAAACATCACTGCTATCCTTAATTCCTGGTGCCCTTATTGAAAGATATTCGGCTATAATCCAAGCCGCGTTCCCGTTCTTGTCTTCCTCCAACAATTTCATCAACCACAAGTCTGGTTGATTGCATTTGTCTCTACTTACTGTTCTGTGCAAAAACCCCTCAAGCTATCAATTTTTGTAAAATTTTCAACAAAGGATCTCTTAACTTGGACGAGTTCCTTCTATTACAACCTGGATCTCCAACTCTATTCCAATATTCCGCAATACCATCATAATCATTGTGGTATCGAACCAACCTCATGAAGTGGGTTTCAAACAATCTATGCTTAATCTCATGTTGCTCGTACAAACCTAGAGCAACCGCAAACTCTGGCAAAGTGTAGGCATGCTCATTACCGCATAGCCTGAACCAAATACACGTTTCCCTCATAAGGTTTTCAACCTTCCTTTCAAAATAAAACGTGGCGAAAAACTCCAAACACCTCTCACGGTAAACATTTTCATAAATGCTAAAAGCTCTCTCTCACGATAAATCTTCAAAATATCTCCGTCACCTTCATACACATACGACATCCTCATCATATCTCTCAACTCCTTCTCACACTCATACTCCGAAAACAAATCCCAATTAACCAACCGTGGTTTAGCAATTTTCCGAACCTGTAACTTCGAAAGACGCTCCCAAAAGCGTGCTTTTCTTCCTTCCTAAGCTTACTAAACTACAAATTCTCATTACTCTCCGGATTAAGAGTATATGTGACCTTACTCTTCGCATTCCTTTTAATGTACTTCGTCACAATTGGGTTTTCTCTAACACGTGATGAACTTGAACTACCTGCAACATAAGCTCTGTAGAAAACACAATTATTTGTTAGTGTAAGAGCATAAGAACCAGGGCTACATGATTTACAAGTAAAAAAACTCGATTTAAAAATTTTCATTTTAATTTTACCGAGCCCTCCATCCGATCGGTATTGGCTCCAACCGAATCGGATGAAGTAATTCACCCCGCCCAACCGATCGGTATTGCCCCGCAACCGAATCGGTTGGGGCTTACTGTGAAAAAAAAATTCTTCTTCGACTTCAAACCAATCCTAAGAATTCCTACTCTTTCCTATCCAGCATTTGAACAATTGTAGTGGTTTCTACATATCCCATTCATCCCTAAAACTATCCATAACATATCTACATCATTTCTCAATCCATCCTAGAACATAAGAACACTACCAAATCAAAACTCCTCAATTAGTGTTCTAATTCACAATGTACCATCCTAACATCACTAATTAACAACTAAATAACATCTGGGAATCATCAATTGCAACCTAAATCGATTCAAAGTTTTGACCCAATTCAATCCGAAAATTCAATCAACCAATTCTTTCTCAAAACTTAATCAATCAATCTAATTCTTTTTGCAATGAATTCCTTTATCATTTACCCATCTATTCCCTAAAGATTACATTTTAATTCGAACTCTATCAAAAATACCCAAATCTTGTCCTAATTTAATTAATCCGAATTAAAACCTAATTAACACAAATTAGTGATGTTACTTACTTGTTTTGGTGCCATGGATGATCCTTTAACACTCCTGCAACTCTTAATTATCTTCTACTGGTCGAATTTTGGAACCCAAGCTTGGTGGATTTTGTGTGTGTGAGTTTTTGTGATTTTTGAAATTCTGAGTTTATATATATCACTCCATCCGATCAGCTTTTGATCCAACCGATTCGGATTAAGTTTTTGCAAAAACTTCACTTTTCTACTTGCCAACACTTTGTGATACTTGTGAGATCAAGTGGAAATGTTTTTTTTTTTCACTTCAAAAATGCTTTTTCTTATGTAAAATTACTCCACCACATTTAGTCTACCAACTTGTTGTCCAAGTCTTTCTCTACTAATTCTAAACAAAACTAACTCTAAAAGTCTAAACTAAGAACATAACTTCATAAAACTTAATAAAAAGAAACAAAGAGTCTTAACTTAAAACTTAAACTTAAACTTACTTAAGTGCAAACATTAAAAATACTCAAAATGCATAAAAATTAAAAAGAAAACAAACAAATAGCTTGCACAAGTGTTGTGCTTATTCTTCAAACTTGTTCACTTGAATCTTTCATCCTTGAAAATACTCGTGCCTCAATATGTCTTCATTTTGAAAGCTTCCCGGACAATTTCCAGTTAGTCTTTTGCGTTTTAAATCTCCTTGCAAAGTTTCTTCCATCCGGACAAACTACATCAAACTTCACATGCCAATCTCCGTCTCCTTCTTCCTTCTTGTAAACACTAGAACCTTCGGGTCCCCATTCCAAATTCTTTAGTTGGACCGGTAAGGATCCAAGAAAATCTGTCAACTTGTTAAAAACAAAAACATTTTTAAAAGGGTTATAGAAAGCCTCCATAGCTAGAGCTCCTTCTATCTCATCCTCAATGTTAAAGTAACTCGGAGTAACCGGCCCATATTTAAGCCTACCGTCTTCATCTTACCCACTTCAAAACAACCCAAGTGGTCTTCCTCATCTTCATCCTCATGAACTTCCTTAATAATCTTGCCCCTAGGCTTTGGATAATAAGTATGCTTCAAGATTCCATCATCAATTGTCATAGTACCATGACCCATATCTATAATAGCTCCACACGTTCTCAAAAACGGTCTACCTAACAACAATGGTAACTCCTTATCCACCGGTATGTTAAGCACTAGAAAATCGGCCAAAAAGGCTTGATACCCTATTTGGACTCTAACATTCTTTACTTCTCCCAACGCTTTTGCTTGTGAGTTATCGGCCATAGTAAGATTATATTGATTAGGTTGAGGATTTGCAAGTCCTAATCTCTTATACAATGGATACAGCATTACACTCACGCTTGACCCCGTGTTGGCCAATGCATACATCGCGGCTGTTCCATTCACCTTAATCGGCAACACAAAATTTCCCGGATCGCTCATCTTTTTAGGCAACCCATTCTCAACTATTCTCTCTCTTTCAACCTCATCAAAATTCTTATCTTCTAGCCTAGCCCTTGCCATCATAACTACATCCAACTTCTTGCGGTATGTCATGTAATTGTTCAACACATCTATGACCGGCTTCTCCTCCATAAGCTCATTAAACTTCATCTCCAAGTTTTCCAAAATTGCTTCATTTTCTCTTTAGTTAAAGGTTTAACAATTTGTGGTGATTTGGGTGGTGAATTAGATTATTCATTCTTAGGGGTCGAGGGTTGGGTAAGTTTGTTAAGTGGTGTTTTCTTCCTATTCGCTTTTCCCATTTTAACAATCTCCCCCTTTCCTTCCTTCTCTTCTACCATATCATCCACATCTATCCTCATCCCTCCAAGTGCAAAATCAATCCTACACTTAGTTGTAACCATAAAATCTCTACCAAACACGACTTCCGGTTCATCAGCATTCCCATATTCCAAAACAACAAAATCAACTTTGAAAATGTGATCATGAATATTGACACGCACATCTTTCACTATTTTTCTTCAATAATCCTCATAGTCAAGTCGAACGAAACCAAGCTTATCAAGCATATCTTCCATAATATAGTTGTCAGCATATTCCATATTAAGCTGAGCATTCCAAACTTTTATACCTTCCACACCACAAGGTGTAGAGAACCTCATGAACGGTGCATCAAATTCCTTAGGTGGTGCTCTTGTGAACACAACAACTCTCTTCTCCTTAGGTAAACAAACCCGGTTTTCTCCAACTTCTTCTTTCTTTTCAACATCAACCTTAACTCCTTCCAAAATATTTTCCAAACGCTCCAATGAATCACCCGAGTCTTTGAACATCTCTTCCAAATTTCTCAAGTATTCAGAAACTTCGCTTAAACTCTCCATCTAGCTAAAGCAACTAACAACTATAACATAACCACAACCAAAAGAAATCCAAATCATTAGCATTAGGGTTAGTCATAATCGAAACATATTAAAAATGAAATCAAATCAAGTAAACAAACAAGTTCTAACACTAAAAACATCAAAACAACTAAAAATTAAAAATTTTAAAAACTTTTTCGAGGCATCCATCCGATCGGATGGTTAAATCGTAAAAATCACATTTGCCCAACCGAATCGGATGCGGGCAACATCCGATCGGTTGGATCAACTTTTTTTTTTTTTTTTTTTTTTTTTTTTTTTTTTTTTTAAAACTAAATTAAAACTCTAATATAAAAACTAATTCCTAAATAAAAATATTAATCTAAAAATGAAAAATGACACATAATTATAATTTTAATAACCATTTAACTAATTAATAATTATGATTAACTAACAAAATTAATAGAAACTCTTAAACTTCTTAATCATTAAACATAAAACTAAACTACATTAACTACTAAATTAAAAACATTAAAATGACCCCATGATCATCATTAATTAAACAACTAAGCAATTATAACTATTACTATACTTAAAACATCATTAATCTACCATTAAAAACTGAAATAAACAAAAACAATAAAAATCTAAAAACTTTACCGAGGCTCCAACCGATCGGATGGACATCCATCCGATTCGGTTGGTCCCGAACCAAACTTTTTTTTTTACTCTTTACTTATACGAATTTTTAATTTAAAAACTTATAAAACTACCAAGTTAAATAACCAAATCAAATAACCAAGTCTCTGGCAACGGCGCCAAAAACTTGATGTGTCACGTCGTGTGCAAGTTTTAAAAATTTATAAACACGATTTATCCAATTCTCTAATTAACACATACGAGTGAGTATACTCGTCCGTAATAGTAAATGTGGGTAAGTCGAGATCGTCCCAAAGGATTTGGTATTTGAACTTAGTAAAACAAGTTTTTACAAAAAGGGGTGTCAATCCAATTTGGTAAAAATTCAAAAGCAAGTAAAATCCAATCAATAAAAAACACATATACTTGTGTGTTATTCCTTAACTAATTGCATAGAGTATTCTACAAAGTTTGGTGTAACTTGTAGTGATGCACAACTTAATATGAATGATTCACAATCAATGGTTTATCTTTTGAAAATCATTTCTAAGAATTCAATCTCCTAGTTACATTCCTTTTGGCCTTTCCAACTATTACGACAATTCTATTAAACTCTTTGTTGTTTGAAAAGCATTTCTTATCTTAAGAATTCTTACAAATCCTTTTGGCCCTTTCTCATGATGAAATCGTTTCAAATCCATTTTAATGAGTTAATATGGTGCTTGTCACACACCATATCCCATACTAATTCGTGCACTAACGTTTTGGAATAAAAAACATAAAGAAAATCCTTTCGGCCCTTTTAATTCTTTAACATAGTTTTTTACCAACTAATTAAGCAAGATTATATTGTATTTCAACAAACTCATAAAAACAAGACATGTTTTCATGCATCACTATAAAATAAAAATACTCCAACAATTGTCACATCATACACACAAGTATGCCAAAAATCACTCCATAACAATTATAATCAAACACAAGTAACAAATCGTACTTTCATTCAACTTAAAGTAAAAGTAGTTCATAGTAATTTAAACAAGAGATACCTAGTTTTGAGATTACAAGAACTAGAATTGTGGAACTATAGCAACCACACTCCTCCAATCGCCTATTACTACACGGAAACAACTCCACACTCGAACCAAACTATTGAGACTTTAACTCAAAGTTCCTGGACATTTTTCACAGCAATTACAAGCTTTCGGGCAATGATAATAAGTTAGCAAGGACTTGGTGTAAGCCTTTACTAGGTTTGGGGTGTCACACCTTTCAATCTAACCTAGGATCCTATAAATAAGTAAAGGAACCCTTCTCTATCAAGTAAAAACGTCCACTATTTGTTAATAAGCAGGAAATGATAAGCCACCATGATTATGGGGCTTAAATTCGTCATTAAATGGAACTTTGTAACAACATCTTCATCCAACCGATCGGTTTTAGGCTCCAACCGATCGGTTGGAACTCTCGGTAAATCCCAACTCTCCCCATCTGAATCAGATGCGGGCTCCATCCGATCGGATGGGGCCTTCTGCCACACACAACTTTGATTTTTCTTTCTTTTCTTGTCGCGTGCTTTATCTTTTGTTGTGGCACTAATTTCTTCCATAGAACTTGATCTTTTCTTGATATTTGAACATAGAAATATTGACATAATCAAATCCTTGAGTTCTTGTGTGGTTTCTCTCTCGTTTCCATCTCGGGAATCTTCCAATGTGCATAATCACTTCAATTCTTCATCTTTTTGTCATCTTTTCCTGTACTTGGCTACATTCACTTGCATATACACTTTTTCATGATTTAGTAACATATACACACAAATATAACCAAATATGATGCACAAAACCACTGATAACGCAACTAAAAACATGCTCATTCTGAACGTTATCACTATATATATATATATATATATATATATATATATATATATATATATATATATATATATATATATATATATATATATATATATATATATATATATATATATATATATCTACATATTATATATAACAGTATGCGCATGACGTCATCAAATGCAGGATTGATGAATAAGCGCTGGATTGATGACTAATCATGCTCTTAATCCACCTAAGCATGCCATGTAAGCAATGTTTGACCAAATAAACCTCGGCTGTTGACTTTTAATTACGAAATTATAAAAAAGACTCTAAAGATTCGAACTTGGGTTGTTTAAATAGCTTATGTATATGTCAATATTACCATTAGACCAAATTATTTTTTGTGATATAACTCCACAAAAAATAACTATAATCTTCTTCTTTGATGACCATGCGGAATATTTTGAAGTGATATATATATTTTCTAAACATGTATCCCGTTTTTTTTTCAAAATATGTTTAATTTGTAGAAGATATGATTTGAAAGATAAGTTTAGAATATATTTTGTATAAATATTTTATTCCTATATTTAAGATCATAAACCTACTTTGACACTATATGTGGATCAAAATATAATGTTTCTTCTCAAGCCAAAAACACTCTGCAAGTCTTGCATAAGGATCCCATAAGAAGAATACGGAACTCTTTCAGAAGGTATGTTTTTTATATATAGTTTAACCAATGTGTTGATGTAATTTTATTGTTGTCGTTGTATAATTAATATGAGCAGTATATGTGGATCAAAATATAACGTTTCTTCTCAAGCCAAAAACACTCTGCAAGTGTTGCACAAGGATCCCACTACAACAAAAGTGGCTTTTTAGGACCCTTTGTGTGGGACGCTATGATAATGGAGTCCTAAAAAAACTGTTTAATAGGACATATGAGCATTTAGGGTCCTTTTTAAATATTTGCTACTTAGGCAATGTCCTAAAAAGTTATATAATAGGATGGTCGATGATTTGGGGTCCTATTATCATATACCTTAATAGGACGCTTAAAATATGGATCCTAATAAATTACTTTATAAGACATTTAGTTGTTGGTGGCCCATTATGTGATAGTGTAATACGACACTTGATCACTAGATGTCCTATTATCATATACCTTAATAGGACGCTTAAAATATGGATCCTAATAAATTACTTTATAAGACATTTAGTTGTTGGTGTCCCATTATGTGATAGTGTAATACGACACTTGATCACTAGATGTCCTATTATGACATAACCTTAATAGGACGCTTAAAATATGGATCCTAATAAATTACTTTATAAGACATTTAGTTGTTGGTGTCCCATTATGTGATAGTGTAATACGACACTTGATCACTAGATGTCCTATTATGACATAACCTTAATAGGACGCTTAAAATATGGATCCTAATAAATTACTTTATAAGACATTTAGTTGTTGGTGTCCCATTATGTGATAGTGTAATACGACACTTGATCACTAGATGTCCTATTATGACATAACCTAATAAGACATAATAGGACACTTGAGTTTTGAGTCATAAGACATCAGTTAGTTAAAACGCTTATTCACAAAAAGTTTTATTATAGCAAAATTTAATAGGACCTTTGACACGTGGGTATTATAACGTTAACCTTTATAGGACGCTTTATGTACAATGGTTTTATTATTGTACACCATAATAGGACATTTCATTTTTGAGTCATATAACATCATTTTTTTAAAACGATTATTTGCAAAAGTTTTATTATAACAGAACTTAATAGGACCCTTAAAGGATGCATATTCATTATGGTTTTTATTACAATACACCATAATAGGACACTTGATACATAAGTCATAAAACATTAATTATTTAGAACGCTTATTCGCAAATGTATTATTAAAACATAAGTTAATATGACAGTTGATACTTGGGTACCATAGATTGATACTTGGGTACCATAGATTGATACACCTGTGTCTTTTAACATTAACCTTTATAGTACGCTTATTTGTTGTGGTTTTATTATCATAACGCCATAATAGAACACTCCTTATTATGTGATAGTGTAATACGACATTGCATCTGGTGCAAGAACGTATGATGTGCAATACATATGACTTACTTAGGTGTGTACTATAAACTCATACACTTAAAAATGCATATCAGGTGACTAATGCTTTTCATAACATGATGCTCAAGTTCAAGATTAAAAATAAAAAATAGATCCGACTCAGGCTAATGACACACACAAGCCCTACTGGTATAAGTAAAATCTCAGAATAATAATATCATTCAGCTTTTAAATCGGCCAAGCTGGTACATTCAAGGATTTGATAAGTGAGAACATAAGCTTTCAACCAACAATTTGAGCAGAAATCTCTTGATAGAAAAAACACTTAAACTTGCTAAAGTAAAAAGAAACATACGAACTACTATCAAACTACACCATACTTTTCAGACTCCTGAGAATACAAGTTCAAAACTGCATACTGAATCAAAACAAGTAAAAGAGAGACGAGCTTATCGCCTCTTCGACACACCAACAGTCTTTCCCCTGTGACCAGTGGTCTTTGTATGCTGTCCACGAACTCGGAGACCCCAATAGTGACGAAGCCCACGGTGACTCCTGTTAATAGACCAATACAAAGAAACCTTAATGCCAACATAAATATATCAAGATGAAATTAAGCAATAAAATAAGCAGTTAAATTAAGCTATAAAAAATAAATAAAAATACAAGTAACAAGATTAGCAACAATCATACAAAGCCTTAAAAGCACTAAACCAGAAATTGAATAATAAAGCCACAGGAAAATTCACAAATTAAATCAAAGTACTTATCAGCTTAAGCATATGCTGACCAGACAATAAACCTTTTTCAAAAGCTCCTAGAGAGCTTAATACTTAACCAAATTCAAATCCAAAAGCTGCTATGGAAAGCTTATCACCTCAGGAATGTTTTACCTCCAAGAAATCACTAGCTTATGTGTCTACTCTCTATTGTGCAAGCTTGTGAAATAGGCTTAACAACTGTGATACAGGGGAACTATTCAGCAAACACTCAATTTCAAAAGCACTTTCAAAGGCTTAAATCAATTCCAAATTTCAAAATTCTTTTTGCAACTTGAAAACAACCTGGAATAATTTTCAAAACAACTTTCCAATTGTATTTTGAATAAAAAATGAGGCCTGTGCACCTCTTTGAAATCCTGACCAAAACAGACAATAAGAAACTTTTTGACTTTTTGATTTTTGAACAAATGTTGACTAAATCCAAATTATACTACTCCTAAGTGCTTATACTAGTTATATTAAGCTGTAATTGAACTAATTTAAGCTAAGTTAACTAGATTTGAACCTATAAATCTAATATGGCCTACTGAATCAAAATACTAAGCTGATTATGAGAGATCAAAGATGATTTTGACTTTCTGCTTATATTACCAACCCAACTGACTTTAACTAACCTATATTACCTTAACTATTTATGTTTATGCAGATTCCAAAACTTATCAAGCAAACTAACCTATAAATTTAGCGCAAACCAAACACCCCTTTTACCACTGACTTACACTAACTCAACCTTAATCATTCCACAAACATCAACCATAATCACCCAACTCAGTCCCATATGATCAAACAACCTCAGTTAAACAGCAAACAACAACAACAACTCAGCAAATTCAGAACTCAGATTGAATCAAATCACCACAGTCAAGTCCAATATTCAAATATATGATTCAATAATGAACAACAAGCATCAAATCATATCAAATATAACTAATGAACATCAAAATAAGTAGAAACATGCAAATTATCAGATCTATTCTAGTAATTGAGTGGAACCATAAAAATAGTGATGAGGGTGTGTAGTTATTATGTTGGTCTTCTAAAAAGTACGGAGTAGCTAGCTAAAAAGTTAAAATTACCTAAATTTAAAGCAAACTAGATGACTAATAATACACTAAAAGGACAACTAAGCCACAATAGGGGAAATAAGAACTGTTAAATGACAAAAGAAGATAAAAAGAGGGATTATTACTATTTACCTAATTGAAATCATGAAGCTTCTTCAACTGGATCTTCTTCATCGGCAATAACTAAGTCATTGTTGTCCACAACGGTTCCATCGAAACCACCTCTAACCAATTCAATATCCATTGTTTCGTCATGTTGAGGACCCATAAATGAGTCACCCTGCAAATGTGTTTCCACGTCATCAAGAATTGTTTGTTCATCCATGTCATAAACATGTCTAGGCGTTGGCGTGATCACAACTTGCCATCCTTTGTCAACACTATCTGCAACGTAAAATACTTGCTGTGCTTGAGAAGCTAGTATAAAAGGCTCGTTATGAGCCTTCAATCCTTCAAAATTCAATAGAGTAAACCCGTTTTCATCTTCTTTTTTCCTTGAACCATTCGAAATCCAATCACAATCGAACAAAACTACTTTCTTGTCAATAGCATACTCCAACTCAATGATATCATTCAAAACCCCGTAGTAAGTTACATCTCCCGCGATAGGATTGTTATCTGTAGCACTCGAGAAACTGTTTGTCATGGCCTGAAGCATAACCCCACTATTCTGTGTTTTCCTATTCTGTTCTACATATTTTGTGTGAAATAGGAAACCATTTATGATAAATCCCCTATATTTTTTCACAAACTCAGATGGACCACTTGCCAAGTTCCTTAGACTTTCTGTGATTCTGTGATCCCCTCTAGCATGTAGCTCCTCAACCTGAACAAAGGCAAGATGTGTTAATTGTTTTGTTATACACACGTGTATTAGTAGGTCGAAAATGCTATGTCATTATAATTATTTTCCAAAAGTAATAAACCTGTGTATATTCCTTACATGATCTTGAAACCACGACTCAAAAGTCTCACTATGTAAACGTTGAATGTCACGCTTACGTTTTCTCCGATTTTCATGTTGAACCATCGCCAGATGTTCACTGCAGTGTTAACAGATGATAATGATGATAACAACGACAACTATTAATCGTATTATATAATGTATGAAAATCACAACTAATATAATTACTTACGTTCGAAATTCATCAACTTCACTACAATTGAACAACACATATGAATGTGCTTTAGCCAAAATGTCAAGGTCCATTATTTCTACCTTTGTAGCACCAATCGGTCGACCCGCCATAGAAAAGATAGGTAAAACATCCTCATAACCATCGTCAGCATCATTTCGACTTGTCTTATTATGTACGGTCTCAACATCACTGGATAAGTACAATGAACAAAACGACACACACTCTTCAGCTAGATATCCTTCTGCAATGGAACCCTCCGGGTTATTCCTGTTTCGCACGTAAGATTTTAATGTAGCTAAATACCTGAGATATCAAAAAAAAGAATTTTAGATTCAATAATATTTGTTAATAAAGGTATTTACTGAAATAGTAATGTGCACCTCTCGATTGGATACATCCAACGGTAATGAACTGTCCCTCCTAATCTGGCCTCTGAAGCAAGATGAACCGAAAGATGAACCATGACATCAAAGAATGATGGCGGAAAAATCCTTTCTAAATCACAAAGTATTTTTCCAATCTCGGTTTCCATTTGAACCAAATCATTTGGATTAAGAACCTTTGAGCATAATTGTTTATAGTAACGACATAGCTTCATCACAGTATAGCGCACGTGCTTAGGCAACACATTTCGCAAGGCAATGGGAAGCAACTGCTGCATCAAAATATGGCAATCATGACTTTTAAGTCCAAACACTTTTGGAGGTTTTAACTCTACGCATCTTGATATGTTAGCTGCATAACCATCTGGAACTTTCACCTTCTTAAGCACACGACAAAAAATATCTCTCTCTTTTTTATCCATTGAGAAACAAGCAGGTGGCAAATAAACTTTGTTGTTATCTTGAACTATAGGATGAAGTTCATGTCTAATGCCCATTTCTTGTAAATCTAGGCGTGCTTTTATATGATCCTTGGTCTTCCCATCTAGATTCATTAGCGTTCCAAGGACACTGTCACAAACATTCTTCTCAATATGCATTACATCTAGATTATGGCGTAGCAAGTTATGTTTCCAGTACGGTAACTCAAAAAAAAAAATACTTTTCTTCTTCCAATTAAAAGGTAAATTTGGGTTGCTCTTAACAAGTTTTCCAAATTTAATTTCAAAACCATCTAACTCATCAAGTACTTCTTGTCCTCTTAAGCCACGGGGTTGCCTGTCTTGTTCTTCTGTGCCATCAAAAGAGTTTTTATCTCTTCTAAAAGCATGATCAGTAGGCAAATATCGACGATGTCCCATAAAACATTGTTTTTTGCCATGAGTCAAGCGTGTTGATTTTGTATGTTTATGGCAGTTAGGACATGCAAGTTTACCTTTGGTGCTCCATCCGGATAAATTTGCATAAGCAGGAAAGTCACTGATCGTCCATAACAAACAAGCACGCATCCGAAAGTTACTTTTTGTTGATGCATCATAAGTGTCTACTCCTTTAAGATCCCACAACTCCTGTAGCTCAACCACTAACGGTTCCATATAGACATCTATGTTATTCCCAGGAGCAGATGGGCCAGGTATAAGTAAAGTTAGAAAGAAATAAGGTTTCTGCATGCACATCCAAGGAGGTAGATTATATGGCGTCAAAACAACAGGCCATGTACTATGAGAAACACTCATTGTTCCAAAAGGGTTAAACCCATCACTCGCTAAACCAAGACTGACATTACAAGATTCTTTGGCAAACTTATCATACTTAAAATCAAATGCTTTCCATGCTGGGGAATCTGCAGGATGTCTCAAGTAACCATCTTTCGTGCGACTCTCTTCATGCCATCTCATGGAGGCGGCTGTTTTAGATGACATAAATAACATTTGCAATCGTGGTATGAGCGGAAAATAACGCAACACCTTTGCTCCAATCTTCTTACATGTATCAGCTGTGGTTGACCCATCTGCAGAATCATCTTCACTTGCTTTATACCTTGACGTATGGCATATATCACATTCCGTTTTATTAATGTTTTCTTTCCAGTACAGCATATAATCATTAGGACATGCATCAATTTTATCATAACTAAGTCCCAACTCTCGAATTATCTTCCTTAGTTCATACAATGACTTCGGTATAGAAGCATCGGGGAAGGCTTCCCTCATTGTATCCAGCATCATGCTGAAACCATTATCACTACATTTCCCAACACACTTACCATGAAATAGTCTAATGATAAAAGAAAGAACTGATAACTTACACCCAGGATATAGTGGTTTCTTTGCCTCTCCCAACACTTTATAAAATTTTTTCGCCTTTAGGTTTGGCATACTCATACTTTCATTTTGTGTTCCCATGTCATCTTCTTGTGTGTCAACACCAAACCGATGGAAGGCATCATTCACCAACCCTTGCATGTCATCTTCAGCATCCAACATTGGAGCATCACTTGATTTGGAACTGAAAGGTGGAATTGTATAACCTTTCATAAACCCGACACATAGCAGATGTGTTCTAGCCTCCGCCCGATCTACCCATATCTGATTACCACAATCAATACATGGACATGAAATCTGTCCATTTTTACCCTCCTTATAAAATATATGATCAAGAAAGTCGTCAAGACCTTTTTTATATTCTTTGGTAAATCTTGGTAAAGACATCCATGGATATAAATTCCCCTAAATTTATTGAAAACCAAAACCAAAAGTATTTTTGCTACCTAGGGTTTAATTGTTTGAGGTATGATTCAGTCGTCTTTAATATTGAATTGATTTATTTTATGATTTAGGCGTGGCTTTTTGTATCTAACAATTGGTCAATTAGGGATATATTTGTTTAATTTCAGAAATTAGTATGGTTTATTTGTTATGCTGTTCTTTGTGGCTAGTGGGTTCATTCATTTTGGATTTACGGGGTGTTTGTTTCGGCTTATATAGCGGGCTTATGGCTTAGCACAGTGGGGTACCTGTTTGTTATGGCTTTGGATTTGTGATAAGCCCACTATATAAGCCAAAACAAACACCCCCTTAGTAATTTTAGGACGTATATTGTTGGATAGCACAGTGGGGTACCTGTTTGTTATGGCTTTGGATTTGTGATTATCAATTTTGCAGCCTGATGTTGTTACTTTTGATTATCTATTCTTAGTTTAAAAAGGCTTTTTGGCATTACTTTGAGTCAGATCATTTAATGGGCGTGTAAGTATTGAACCACTGGTACAACTACCTATCTGTTACATCAGATCATTTTGTATTGTTGTAATATTGTAAGTAATAATATGAATGGTGCGGACCGGTATCCCTGTTTAGCTAGTAGGTCATTATATGCATGTATGAAAAGACAATTAACGGTGTTTGGTTTGCATTGGGGTATGACTATGGGTATTAGAATATGAATGGGTGTGTAAGTAATAACAGAAGGATTTGAGTCTATTTTTGTTTGTAGATAATGATAGTGATTTGATTTCAGTTTTGTTGTTCTCAAATGACTATTGTTCTTTGCAATCTCATCATAATTTTATTTCTTTTCTGCACCAGTAATGGATAATAAAAGGATGCAACGACAAGTCTCCATGAGAAATACGAATGATTATGAAATGTCCAGAAGGTCAAGGATTCAAGAAAAACCAACAGAGATTACAAGCTTTGGGAGTGAAAAATATTGTTAAGTCTTTGACAAGTCTAGTAGAGAGTGACAAAACAAAAGAAAAGAAAAAGAAACCAACGGATACCAGTGAGAAAGATGGAGATTATATGTCTGGTTCAGACTTTCATCTTAATGCTGAGGAAGATAACCCAGAAGAAGCGGCTAAACAAACAAATAAAAAGGTACTAATAATAAATTTGGCTACTATATTTTCTTTATGTTTGTTTTCTAACAATTCTAGTTGCATGAAACAGCAAAAAAAAATACATTGCCCCAATGTCCATGACTAGATATAAAAATTTAGCACAAAAACGAATGAGTGCTCCGAATGTCTCCCGTGGGCTAACATCTTCAGAATCTCAATCGCTAAAGGGACAACAGATTGATACAGGGAGGGCAATACATAGTAGGGTACAGGAGTCCGACCAAGTCCAAACGAGAAATGATCAACCAAATTCTGTCAACAGAGGGAGATTAACTGCAACTAAGAGAAACTTAATTGCAATTGACAACGATGATGACCACGGGGAGCGTGACTTGAGATCTGATGGTAACTATACATAAATTTCAAATATTATATATATGATATTAAATTACTCTTAAGTGTATATTCAGTTAACTGTTTTCAATGCTTACTTGTTTTGTTTTTTTTTTGTTTTTGTTTTTTACTATAGATAACAATGAAGACCTTTATGATGCTGAAAATGATTATATCGAAGACATACATATGAATGAAGATATTGAAGAACAAGCTACTTCAGAAGATGATGTAGATAAAGACATGGATGATTTGGAGAATGAGGATGATTTGGAGAATGAGAACGATTATGCAAATGACGGCGATGATCTAGTCGAAGAAGAGATTCAAGCTCAGCAACCTGAAAATGAAGAAAACCATGAAGTTACACAAGCTCGAAATGAAACAGGTTAACCTGATCTACTTGATTGCATTGTTTTAAAAATCATATATCATATATTGTGTCATATAAGAAGAATATATAATAAAGTTAAATCTATTGTAAATCATGTTCACTTTTTGTAGTTCGGATTGTAAGCAAAAGAAAGCGAGGACCAACACGTATGGCAAAAGTTTGGGCCCAAGAAAAAGGGGATAGAATTCCTATTTTAGTTAATGAACACGGACAACCTATTAACGACAAAAGTAATCATCTGACTCATTTCATGGGAACCCTTTCAAGGAGTTGAAAGTATTGTCCGATTTATAAACCATGGAATAAAGTTAAGGCGGAAAAAAAAAAGCTTTGCTTGAACTCTTAAAGGTACACAATGTTAAATTTTTATGTTAATGAATAAATTATTTGTTTTCTAATGTGAGCTATTACATTTTTTAGACAAAATTTGATATTCCGGAAGCTGGAGAAAAATGGATATTGCAATCATTTGGGCGGAAGGTGAAGAACTGGAGGGCAAGAGTTAAGGAACTCTACCATGATCCGTCTTTGTCAGTTAAGCAACAAAAACGCTCTAGGCCAAAGCAAGTGCAAAAAAAACAATGGAAGAAGCTTGTGAAGTATTGGAATGAAGAAAACACTAAGGTTTGTATCTTATGAATTTCACCTGAGTTATCAAATTGTTTCAGCGAGTTTGATATTGTTTTTATGAATCTCACCAGAGTTATCAAATTGTTTTGCTATAGTAAAGTATCTATATTTGCTGCAGAGTTTAAGTGAAAAAAAACAAGGCGAATCGGGCAAAAAAGAAGATGATCCAAAAAACCGGTAAAAAAAGTTATGCTCGCAAAAGGGAAGAGTTAAAGGTAACTGTCAGTGGGATTGTTAATGTATCCTGTCGATATCCACTGTTAATATTCATTTTCTTTTTATTCATACAGATATCTTTGGGACATGATCCAACTCGATTGGATCTTTTTAGTGCATGCTTCTCCATACATGGAAATACCAAAAATGATGACACTGCAAATGCGATTGTAAGTAATATGCTTTTATGTTTGGAATAGTGTATTAATAGCAGAAGTTAAACACAATATGCTTTTTTTCGTAATACATGCCTTTCCTATATGTTGTTCATGTTGATATAAAATGCAGGATGAAATGAAACGACTTAGTGATAATCTGCCCGAGGGTTCGATTGATAAGCCTGGACCAAATGATATTTTTTCTATAGTTATGGGTAAAGATCGAAATGGTGATGCAGGCATGTATGGTCTAGGTGTTCGTGCTTCTGAAGTTTGGGGTGTAATACCAAGTCGTTCAGCATGTCATAGAGAAAAACAACGAATTGAAGTCTAGATGTGGAGAACTTACTAGTGAAAATGAACAGTTACGAGCCGAGTTATCAGAGATGATAGGGTCGACGGATAGTTCCATTGTTCCAACTCTTACATCACAACATTCTCCTGTTGTAACCAATGAACCTCCACGTTTACGGGTATGTTTCTATTATAAATCGTTGCTTTTCCATCCTCGTACAAGTTTTAACTTTAAAAACCTGTTTGTAGTTATTAAATTCCAAGCAGTCCATTATAAAAGGGGTGTTTGGTTCATGCTGACTTTTTGAGTCAAAGTAGGTTTTGTTCACAAGTTGGATTTGATTTAGCTCTTATATGTCATTTATAGTTATTTTAAGTTAATCTCATTCTGAACTAGGTAGTATTTAAGGTTTCGCATCAGTCGGTAATTGTTGAAGTTTAGTAGCACTAAATTGGTATCTATAGACCTTAGGTGTTTTTGTTAGTTATTTTCGCTCTAAGTTAGTTTAGTTCGCATGTTTTCACTTCTGGTTCAAGGTTTTTAGGTCCTTAATTTGTTTCTACCCTTTTTCACCCGTCACCATAACTGCTTCAGCAGCTCCTTAGCATAGCCTTTCATTAACCAATTTTTCTAGTTTAAAATCATTTCCAAATTCTTTAAAAAATGTTTTTATATAATCTTTGGTAGCTCATCCTTTATTACTTTAAGCTTTTAAGTTTTAGTTTCATAATTTACTTGCTTTAATTTTAGCTTAGACTTGCCCATTTGGACTGGTTGTGGTCTGCATAGTTTATCTGTCCTAGCTCCCTTTTCCTAGCTTAACATCTGTTTAATTATTAATCCCCTAGGTCTGATTTTTAGCACTCTATTACTTCATAGTATAGGCTTATTAGTGTTTGGCTTTTTGAGGATTTTACTGCTTATTTAATGCTTTATATTTAGTCTACAAGTAGGCCATTAAGGCTGTTTCACCTCAGTTATAGTAATGCTTATTTCTGATTTGAGCTTTTTAGGTGCTTTGAGTTTATACCATTTCTTATATATGTTCCCTGAAGCTTGTTTAGATCTCCCCTAGTATACCCTTTGCTTTGTTTCACCAATAGTTCAGCTTATATTAGCTTTAGAGTAGATTTTAGATCCCTTTTAAATACTTTTAAAGTGACTAGTGTAACTACTGTTCATTTTCCCTTTTATCTACTTAGTTGTTGAATTTTAGAAAATATGTTAGTTTCAAAAAAAATGTTCATTTTTTTGTATTTGATTAGTTTGTTAAATAAAATTGAGAAATAAGCAAATTGTTGCATGAATAAATTGATAAATGTTTGTTGAAAATTGAAATCTAGGTTGGGGATGAAGTTTTCCTTAAAAGCATTCTAAACTCAACTGAGACTGTAGCAAAAGGATGGGTGAGGAGCTTGAACCCAAATGATATAGTTGGTGGTACAGAGCTTGGACGAGGATGGTGTGAGGTAAACGTTCAAGTACCAACAAAAAGAGATGAAATATTGGTGAGACCATATGGGTTATTTGCCACAATTGAAGACTGTGTTGGTGCAACCATAGCATGGCCTTGTCCCTTTATCTCGGTATGTCTTTGTTAATCTTGTGATACCAATAATTTTACTAACATGGAGCTTAATGCTTATACATGGGTGTTTATTTGTAGGTGGTCCGTGAGGATTGAGAAAGGATGCATGATGACCCCGAACTAAGCTTCTTGTTGCTTTAATTTATTGTTAATGTTACAAGACTTTATGTTGGATAATGTTTAGTGCTTTTGTTATGACAATTGCTTATTTATGTTTAGTGCTTTTGTTATGACAATTGCTTATTTGAAATACAATTTCGTTTTATTCATTTAATAATTAGTTGATGTTTTATTCATATCGTAAAATAGAGTGTGCATGCTGAAAATAGCGTCCTGTCATAAGACTTGTTAGGACTTTGAAATGGTCCTATTAAACTTATTAAGCGTCATAACAATTACCTTTTAAGGACGCTTAACATTGTAAAAGTGTCCTAATATGTTGTTATTAGGACGTTATTTAGGTTGCTAATACATTTTATACGACCAAAAAATTGGTTTCATAATAATCTTTGAGATATTAGAACCCTTTTTTTGGTGCTAAAGTAGCTATAATGTTATATGATAAGCGTCCTAACAATTATCTTTTAAGTACGCTTGTATGTGTATCAAAAGATTAAAATTAGGTAACCACATGTTAGAACATTGTAAAAGTGTCCTAATATGTTGTTATTAGGACCTTATTTGGTTGTTCATGGACATATTATGCGACCAAACAATTGGTTTCATAATCGTATTTGGGATATTAGGACCCTTTTCTTGGTGTTAAAGTAACTATAATGGTATATGATAACCGTCCTAAGAATTAACATTTAAGGACGCTTGTATGTGTATCAAAAGATTAAAAGTAGGTTACCACATGTTAGAACATTGTAAAAGTGTCCTAATATGTTTTTATTAGGACGTTATTTGAGTTGTTTATAGACCTATTATGCGACCATAAAATTGGTATCATAATCTTATTTGAGTTATTAGGACCCTTTTCATGGTTGCTAAAATAGCTATGATGTTACATCATAAGGGTCCTAACAATAATTTTAAGGACGCTTTTATGTGTATCAAAAGATTAAAAGTAGGTTACCACATGTTAGAACATTGTAAAAGTGTCCTAATATGGTTTTATTAGGACGCTATTTAGGTTGTTCATAGACATATAATACGACCATAAAATTGGTTTCATAAGGGTATTTGAGATATTAGGACGCTTTGGACCTATTACAACCGCCTTACATGAAACGCTTTCATCCTTGGTCCTATCAAATGAAAGGTCCTAAAAAGTACCATTTTATGACGCTTATGGGGGTCCTAAAAAGCCACTTTTCTTGTAGTGGTTACACAAGGATCCCATAAGAATAATACGGGAACTCCTTCAGAAGGTATGTTTTTTATATATATCAAACATATATTTGTAAGTTGTTATATTCTTATTGATGTTGTTGCTGAAGCAATCCAATGCAAGAGGGTTTCATAAGAATAATACGGGTACTCTTTAAGAAGGTAACCACTGTGTTGTTGTATTTTATTGTTTTTGTTGTATAATTAATCTAATGTTTATATGCTCAATCATTTTTTATTGTTGTTGTTGTTGTATAATTAATTTAATGACTACATGCATAATCATTTTTTTATCAAATATCTATTTGTAAGGTTGTTATATTCTTATTGATGTTGTTGTTGAAGCAATTAAATGTTTTATTGCGAAATGTTTTTTCAGTTGATTATAGTTGCTGAAACACACAGAAACATTATCATTCAGAAGAAACAATTGCTTTCAGAAGGTATGTTTTGTTACATATAATTTAACCATTTGGGTTGTTGTAATTTTTATGTAGTCGTTGTATAATTAATCTAATGTTTACATAGACCATCCTTTATTAACAAATAATATATTCGTATTGTTGTTATATTGTTAATGATGTTGTTGTTGAAGCCACGTAATGTTTTGTTGCATAAACACGCAGAAACAGTATAAAGTATATCGAGCAGTACTAATAGATTATGGCAGTGCCAACAACATGTAAAATAAATACACAAAATCAGTATCAAGTATATCTAGCGGTACCAATATAGTATGGTAGTGCTAACCACATGTAGGACACTATATTACGATGTAAATTTTATTGTTTTTGTTGTATAATTAATATAATGTTTATATGCTCAATCATTTTTTATTGTTATTGTTGTTGTATAATTAATTTAATGTCTACATGCACAATCATTTTTTTTATCAAATATCTATTTATAAGGTTGTTATATTCTTATTGATGTTGTTGTTGAAGCAATTAAATGTTTTATTGTGAAATGTTTTTGCAGTTGATTATAGTTGCTGAAACACACAGAAACATTATCATTCAGAGGAAACAATTGCTTTCAGAAGGTATTTGTATTGTTGATGGTGTTGTCGTTGAAGCCATGTAATGTTTTGTTGCATAAACACGCAGAAACAGTATCAATTATATCGAGCGGTACTAATAGATTATGGCAGTGCCAACATGTAAAATAAATACACAAAAGCAGTGTCAAGTATATCTAGCAGTACCAATATAGTATGGCAGTGCTAACCACATGTAGGACACTATATTACCATGTAAATTTATCATTTTGGATCAGGCAATCCTATACAACATGATTCTGATATGTTTTGGATTGAGAAGAAAAGTTTACACCGTCTAAATCAGTATTGAATTGTTGTACATGTTTACACGCGTTATTCATACATCTTAATATTTTTACTGTCTATGCTTATGCTTCTATAATATGTAAACATGTCTGAAAGTTCATGAGGTATTTTGTTGTTATATAGGTTTTGATACATCATACATTAATTTGTTTTATTTTACCATGTAAATTTGTGATTTTGTATCATGTAATCCTCTGCAACACGATTCTGATACAGCACGCAAAAGATTGTAAACAGGTGTTGTTTTCTTCAATGTTTTACTTGCGTACAGTGTACATGGTGTCTTTAACGTGTTAATTGGTTTGTATCGTCTAAATCAGTATCGAATTGTTGTATATGGTTACATGCATTATGCATTAACCTTAATATTTTTAATTCATATTGATAGTTTTTAAAATTGATAATCTTTGTTGTGCAACACAGATAATTGATATTCCTGCAATGTGTGTTGATGGAACGATTGATACTCTACCTGCATTTGATGATGCAAACAAGGATACGACATGCCACATTAACAGTGTTCGAGAAACATTGGATGATGAATAATTAGCCAAATACCTTAATAATCTATAAAAGCATAAATACAAATGAGTTTCATTTGTGTTTATCACATGTGTTGATATTCTTATTTAGTTGTTATAGTTTACTTCCACTCTGCTAACATAGAATTGCTTTTTAAAAATCAATACATACCCGTTACAATATTTATGTATAAAAATGGGGCTATAAACTTACCTTGATATTCTTAAAAAAAGAGTTTATCGTTAACATACATGTATCAATATGGCTTTCCTACGTCTCTTTAATAAATATATGAAAAACCATGGCCCAACAAAACGAGCCCAGTAATAACTATTCCGAATGAATGATGAACTATATAATTGAATTATACAATATATGATGAACTATATGTAAAATAACTATTCCTATGGATTCATCAAACCTTAAAATATTTCAAGATAAAGAGTCACATGCGCCTCGCACTGATTCAAAGTGCGAAGATCAAACCGTTCATGGAAAAAAACATGTGACAGAACCAAAGATTGACGATGGGGTACATGATCGACGCAGTAGAGATCCAAATACCAAGGTGGACGATGCATTAAGATTTCTTACGTTGGATCTTCTCAAAGTAATAAAGGTATATGAGGCTTATAATATCTTCTAAATAGATTTATGTTTTCATGTTAAGTTTATTAGTCCATTAATTTTTTTTTTTTTTGATTAGATGAGCTACCTGAGTCTATTCTCCTTGATTGGCTTAAATTGAACGTTGGGGATCCTCAAGAGTCTTTACAAGTTCTCAATGCGGTTCAATCAAAGGTCCTAAAGGCAGAAACTATGATTAACGAATTACGTGGGATGGGTCATGAACTAACTGATGACTACTTTGTGGATTTAAACTTCTTTAGTGATGAAGATTGAAATTTTATCATCTTATTAGTAATCGTTTTCCACAAGCTAATTTAATTGTAGTTCAAATAACGCATGGCTTTCGCTGATGTTTAAGGATTTGAATATTTTTTAGTTAGTCGATTTTGTTTAGTGGTTTTATACATCGTGTTTAACTTTTATTAGATGCAAATAATACCATTATTTTTTACTCTATTACGATTATTTTTTACTCTAAATACATGATATGCATGCTAATATTTAAATAATCTTATATAATCTTATATTTAAATAGTATAATATGCATGCTAATATAATCTTATATTTAAATAGGATAATATGCATGCTAATATATGGTAATTGATAAACATGGTATATAGGATATTGGTTAAACATAGTAATCTTATATCTAAATATAATCTTATATTTAAATAGGATAATATGCATGCTAATATATCGTAATTGATAAACATGGTATATAGGATATTGGTTAAATTTAAAATATACTCATCATAGCTTATACACCCTTTCCGCACCTATAAATGCTAGATCGAATTCAAAAGCAATTAAACAATTACAATTCTGTTCTACTTTCAGTAACAGTAATAGTTTCCAATGGGTCATTTGTTTTTTTCCTCATCAAATTCGCCAAAAAAACGTCCAAGAAGTGTTTCCCCAACAAAGGAGCTTTCATCAGACCCAAAAACAACCGCAACAGTTGTGAGGTATTTCCTACCAATACGATATATTTCCCAACTTAGACGACAAATAGCAGAGATGGAGGCAGGAATCGCACGCGATGAACAAACAATATTGGAGTGTAAGGAGGCTATTGATCAACAAAAGAAGAAAATACTGGAGTATCAAGAGAAGATAAAGAATGTTAAAAAACAAATGGACAACTATAATTGTTTGTAGTTTTTTTTCGTATTCGATGGTATTTGTCAGCCTTTATTTTTTTAAAACTACATTTTTTATGTTTAATGTTGGTAGATTGTTGATCACATTCATTCGGTTCTCATAAGTTTGGCAGTACTAATATCCAATGTTAGCAATTACATCGAGCAGTACTAATAAAGTGTGGCGACGTTAGCCACATGTAGAACACAGTTATAATGTTGAAGCAGTACTAACATGAACATACAATAGTAATCATGTGCGAGCATAATTACGAATTAAATATATTAGACATAATAAAGGTTATGTATATCCAATTTGAATAAAAACTTAATATTTAACATTATATTTATTGTGTATGCACAGATGTATGTAGCAACTTTTCAATTAAATGTCATGACTTTTCAATGTAAACATTGTGACTTTTGAGGAGTCTATAAATACAAAGAGATAACAACCACTTTTTATTATCCTTTTGACTATTCTAAATTACTACAGTATTTACTCGATTATTCAATGGCGTCATCCTCATCAAACCCTAAATCGAATGAGGCTAAAAAACCAATACGTGGTGATGTTCCTCCAATGCCCGAGAAGTACAAGATTTACAACATACCCCAGCATGTATGGGTTAAATGTCATTCAGGCGGCGCTCATTCGACTGAAAAAACGTTGATTGATCTTTACGATCAACGTATAAAGACTCTTGAAGAACATAACAGGATGGATGAAGAACAAAACAGGAGGGATGCAGAAATCATCCGGAGACGACAACAGAGCATTGATGCTCGGAATGCAACAATAGCAGAAACACAACAAAAAATTGTTGATGTTTACAAAGATTTGAAAACAGTTTTTTTTATTTCCTAAAGTTTCCTTTATGTTCAGAATATTATGTTATTTAAATGGTTGTTTTAATTGTTTGGATTGTAAATGTCATGTGCCGTGAATTTTTTTGATTGTGCATATTATTAGAACCATTAACCACAATTGTAAATAACAATTAAGATTCATGTAAGTTTTCTAACAAATGGACTAAATAAATAGATCAAGCCAATGGACTAACTTAATACATAAAGCAAATATCAAAATCAAACATTGTATAGGAAAAAAAACTACTAAAACAACTTAGTTAAAATCGTTCATCTTCATGGCATTACCCTCTTCCTTGCGGACACCGGCTTTGGCTTGAGCACACAAATCAACCAGCAATTCAAGTAATGCCCGATGCCTCTCTTGAGTTTTTTTCAAAGCATCGAGTGAGTCTAATGCGACTCCACGGTGTCCTAATGTTTCCATGTCAGCTATCATCACTCGGTTCTTCACCATCACTCTCCTGAGATGCTCACAACAAGCGTGTATCAATTTTGCACAAAATGAGTCTTCATATGCCTGCTGCACAAACCACACGCGCATACAATCATGCAATTTGGATGAGCCAGCAATTTTCATCAGATCATCTAAAAGTTGGAATTGTGCCATTGGAAACATTATGCCAGTTGATCCGCATCTTTCATTATATATTATTGTATTTAAATATTAGAAGTATCTAAATATATTTAAACTTTGGTAATTATCTTATACCCTAGATATATGATATGCGTAAATCATTTCCAGAGATAAGTTTATACTTAAAAACACATTGATAAAATTGCTATTTTATAGTAATAGATATATATGGCATACCAAATTTTGTTTAAATTTAAAAGATATTCATTATATATTATATATTTTTTTACAAGTTAAACATTTTCAATATCTTTCCACAACCATTTGATACAATAAACAGCTCAAACGAATTTACGATATATTTGATTTATTAGCAACATGGCAACTATATCAAATGATTTAGCAATTCGACCAAGAGGAAAACCAAAACGAAACGCGCCACAAACAAATGTACGAAGAGGACGGCCACCAATATATCCAATCGAAACAGGTAATTCAGTTAGTTAAAACTACACAACATTATATTTATATACTATGTCTACCTTCAATGACAAATATTTTATTGTGTTAATGCAACTTAAATTTACGACAGGTATCAATAGTTTTAGCACACGGCCAACCTGCGCGTCTTTTTCAAACCAAGACAACAACATCTTAACGCATATGCCAGCAACATGCGTACCAAATGTGAATAGATAAAAAGACAACAATACGAAATATTTGTTAATTATTTGTTGATGGAATAATAACTATGTTATATGTTTTGGTTCAGTCTTTGAATGGACGTCCCCTCGGTCTTTTTGTGGTTTCTGTGGCTGTTGTTGTTTTGGGCTGTCAAAGCGTGCGAGTTACCTGTATGTTGATATCATTAGGATCTGTTGTAAATTGAATTTGCATTAACGTGATCAAATAATTGTCATTGTAATATAGTTCAGCAGGTAAATATCATGTTTTGTAGTTTCAACTAATATTCATGATGAAATTTTGCAACAGATACTAATGATCTCAGCCTACGGCCAACTCGCATGCCTTCTCAAACCAAAAAAATAACGTTTGAATGCATAGGCCGACCACCGATATACCCAAACCAAACAGGTCATTTAATTAACTGAAACTATCCAACATGATATTTACACACTATATTTGCTTGCAATGGCAATTATTTGATCATGTTAATACAACTTCAATTTACAACAGATCCTAATGATATCAGCATACGGCCAACTCGCACGCTTTCACAGTAAAAAACAACAACAGCCACAGAAACCACAAAAAGACCGAGGGGACGTCCATTCAAAGACCTAACCAAAACACGTAATAATGTTATAATTCCTCCAGCAAATAATTAACAGTTATTTCCTCTTCGTCTTTTTATTCATTCTTTTTTTTTCAGCCATGCCTATAGAGCCTACCTATCTTGGAACTATTCAGCCTGGTGTACACATTTCAAAACGCAAATCACAAAGACTACATGATAAAATGAAAGAACCCGCGCAAAAAATACCAAGACGGGAGGGTTTAAATACCACATCTTCTGCAAACAATCAAGAAGCACATAAAAACCAATTTAAAGGCATATCTAATGGTAAAGCCATTAGACAAATCCCTATAAAAAACACCATTCAGTGCCAAAAAATATAACAGTTTTTTTTTTTTTTTTTTTTTTTTTTTTTTTTTTTTTATAATAAATTATTTAATTTATTATACGTTTACAGATTATTTTGACCATGGAGATCCTATTTACACATGTCAATCGTGCGATGCATTACTGTGGCATGCTGAGGCTAAGGTAGGATCGACGTCTTCAAACGAAGATACTTACTCTATATGTTGTGGAAAAGGAAAAGTGAAATTAGGAAATGAAGTTAAGAATCCACCTGAATTGTTGAGACAGCTTATGAATGGTGAACATCCAAAAAGCAAGGATTTTGTTGATAATATCAGGCGATACAATTCGATGTTTTCATTTACATCCATGGGTGCAAAGCAGGACACATCTGTTAATCAAGGATATGGAGCATATTGTTACAGGATACAAGGTGAAAATTACCACAGAATGGGGAGTCTGTTGCTAGAGGGCAATAAACATCCTGTTTTTGCACAGTTATATATTTACGACTCAAAGAATGAAATACAAAATAGAATTAATTGTGTCAGGTATGACAACGTTGATTATTTTGTCATTTCGTACATGTTGTTTATATATTACTTGCATAAACGACAGCATACTAATATAACTATATTCATTTCATGCAGTACCATCGACAGCACATCGACATCGACCAACTATAACATAGACCACCAATTGACTATAGATTTACGCGACATGTTGGATACCATCAATCCATTAGTTGGTCAGTTCAGAATGGCCGGGGAACGATTAGTCAGGAAAAGTGATGAAAACAAATTCAAATTACGCCTTATCGGTACACGAGAACGAGATGGTAGAAATTATAACCTACCCACAGCTGATGAAATTGGAGGACTCATAGTTGGGGACTTTGACGCAACAGCACACAAAAGAGACATTATTTTACACTTACAAGAAGGAGGTCTTAGAAGAATTAGTGAATTGCACCCGTCATATCTGGCATTACAATACCCATTGTTGTTCCCATATGCAGAGGATGGTTACTGGACAGATATATATCATGTAGGGCATTACTGATTACACACCAACAAACAAAAAAACACGAGTAACAATGAGGGAATATTTTGCATATCGACTACAAGAAAGGACAGGAGTTTTCTCGATGATACTCAATGCAAGGAGGCTATGTCAACAATTTATTGTTGACGCATACACTATGATAGAATCTGAAAGGATGTCGTTTGTTAAAAATCAACAAAAGGATTTGAGGAGTGAAACATATTCTAAACTTGCAAAATTGGCAGAGCAAGAAGATTCTGGGGTCACATTACGTGGGAAAAAGGTTATATTACCATCGTCATTTACTGGGAGTCCAAGATATATGATGCAAAACTATTTAGATGCAATGACAATATGCAAGGTTTACGGATATCCTGACATGTTTATCACATTCACATGTAATCCAAATTGGCCAGAAATTGCGCGTTTTGTCGCAGGTAAGGGGTTGAAGTCTGAGGACAGGCCTGATGCGATAACCAGGGTCTTTAAACAAAAGCTGGACAATCTAATGAGAGATTTTAAAGACCGACATTTTTTTGGACATTTAAAAGCAGGTATTATCATATTTCTATTAGAAAAATGTAGAGTAGCTGCATTAATTATCATTGATTATATACAGTACTTAACATTATCATCTTGATGCAGCTATTTATACCGTTGAATTCCAGAAAAGAGGCCTACCACATGCTCATATACTGCTTTTCTTGGAAGAAAGCGATAAAATCAAAACAACAAGCCAAATTGATCGATTTATTTCAGCGGAAATACCGGATAAAAATGAAGACCCGGAACTGTATGAAATTGTTACTGATCATATGATGCATGGACCATGTGGTCCCCAGCGTCCAACTTGCCCGTGTACCGTAAAAAACAAGTGCACAAAGAAATTCCCTAAGGAATTTAAAGATTCTACAGTCATAGATGACAGTGGATACGCACTTTATAAAAGGAGGAACGATGGATGTACAGTAACAAAGAGCGGGTCAGAATTACACAACGGATACGTGGTACCTTACAATCCAGCGTTGTTGAGACGCTACCAATCACATATTAATGTGGAGTGGTGCAATCAGGCGGGTTCCATAAAATATATTTTCAAGTATATAAACAAGGGTCCAGATAGGGCCACGGCGGCCGTAGAAGACCAAGATGTAGATGAAGTCAAAGACTATTACGATTGTCGATATCTTTCAGCGTGTGAGGCGGCATGGAGGATTTACAAATTTGACATCCATTACAGATTTCCTCCGTTGAGCGCTTGCCATTTCATTTGGAAGGCGAACAATCGGTTATATTTGATGCTTCAGAAAGCATTGACTGTACCTTGGATAAAGCATCCGTAAATGATACGAAATTTATCCAATGGATGAAAACAAACAGGACGGATCAAGAAGCGAGAAGCCTACTTTACCACGAGTTTCCACAACACTATGTATGGAAACAAGAAGAGAAGACTTGGGTAAAAAGACAAAAAGGCACATGCATTGGACGCGTACATCACGTGTTGCCATCAACCGGGGAGCTGTTCTATTTACGAGTCTTGATTAACAAAGTCCCAGGTGCACAAGATTGGGTTGACTTTAAAAAACTCGAGAATGTTACGTACAATACATACAAGGAGGCTTGCCAAGCGCGGGGTCTACTGGAAGATGACAAAGAATATATCGATGGGTTGTTAGAAGCCAGTCTATGGGGGTCCGAAAACTATCTGCGTAAGTTTTATGTCATACTAATCCTGACAGATTGCATGTCTCGACCAGAGTTTGTTTATGAAAAAACATGGGAAGTAATGGCTACTGACGTGTTACATGCAGAGCGAATAAAAAGGAATGATCCAGGTATGAATTTTTTAATATAAAACATTAATTTGGAAACAACGTATCTGCATGACTTATAAAAAATACACCCAGTATTTGTTATCTAAAAACAATGTAATTCAACATAACTACTAATAAGCAGGACATTATATTAGGACACAAACACTGTCTACAAGTCTACATATTATATCCATAACCAAAATAAAAGTTTACGTACCCAGAATAACATACCAAAAGCATTTGTTAGAGAGCATCAAACGAAACAAGCAGCATCAGCAAACATGAAACATGGAATCTTGACTTCATTTTCCCCACAGAAAACAATAGCTTTGTCGTCCCTAACATTCTTGACATATTTAAATCTCAACATCTGATTCTCTTTAAAACCCCATTCTGCAGCCAATTGTCTCCAGGGTCCCTTAAGATAATCATGGGTAACACGGTTCACATTCTCATGGTGCTTCTCCTGGAAAATTATAAGTCTGAAACGATGAGACTTATGCCGCACCAATGCATGCTCATGTTTGAAAAGTTTGTGCTTCTTCACGAAGTTTTCAGGAATTGTCTGAAAAATAATTCAATAAAAAAATATGAAGACCGTTTGAATGAATAATTTTAATTTAATAACTGAAACCCAAAATTTAATACTTATACCAATCTTTATTAAACAAACCACTAATCATTGTATTACAATATTTGGGGATCATTTAACTAAACAACATAGCAACAATGCAATCTTATAATGTTATAATTAACCATGTATTACAGTGATAATCAATCGTCAATCATTACTAACCCATTATGAACCTCCATATGGTTTAAGATACATTTAAAACAAAAACACCGGTCAACTACTGTTATTAAGATGAATATTACATTGCTTGAAAATGGAAGCCTTCTTTTTACATGGGGGTGTGGTGGGGGGGGGGGGGAAATGGAAAAAAAAAAAAAAAAAAAAAAAAAAAAAAACCTACAGTAATGATCGCACCTGAAATCGGCAAATATATGTGCGTTAGATTGATATAGATGAGTACCGGAGTTAATTTTTATATATTACGAGTAGTTTAAAGATGATAGTGAAAACAAGAAACTAAATAGCCACAGTGATAACCTATAAAACACTTCTAAAATATTAAACATGCATTTGATATATATACCATATATAGTGTACAACAACGTGGATAAAGGCCTATACCAAAATTTACTTTAAATATTGTACATGCTATATCTTATGTAAATGTTTTATAAAATGAAACTAAAAAAAAAAAATTTAATTTTGCAGATTTGGAACTTTCGGACGAACAAAGAAAGAACATATGCCTTACATATATCGAGCACATGCTTCTTTGTAACAATAAAAGTTTAAGGAATATCCCAAACATGCCTTTCCCAAACGAAATGTTTTTTATGGCGAATTACAACAGGCTGATAGCAGACGAGTTAAAATACAATCCAGAAGAATTACGAGAACAACACAACAAACTCTTTGGTACGTTGACCGTCGAGCAAAAAAATATATATGATACTTTAATGGATGTTGTTAATGGCCAAACGGGTGGTATGTTCTTCGTATATGGATATGGAGGCACGGGTAAAACTTATCTTTACAAAACATTATCCGCTGCAATCAGATCAGAAGGCGGTATAGTATTAAATGTCGCATCAAATGGTATAGCCGCACTTTTGTTGGAAGGAGGGAGGACTGCGCATTCTCGATTTGCAATTCCCATCAATGTGGTCGATGATTCTATGTGCCATATCACAGCAGATAGTGAACTGGCCGAGTTGATAAGGGAGTGCAAACTGATCATATTGGATGAAGCTCCAATGACGCATAGACAATGCTACGAAGCGTTCGATAGGACACTGAGAGACATATGTAGGACACATCATTCAACCCCATCGGAGCAAGTATTCGAAGGAAAAGTAGTTTTGTTTGGGGGTGACTTTAGACAAATTCTTTCGGTCATCACAGGTGGTTCAAGACACAATGTTGTACACGCGGCAATAAATTCTTCGTATCTTTGGGACCATTGTACAGTGCTACGTTTGACTATCAACATGAGACTTGGAACAAGCACAAACCATTCAGAGCGTAAAGAAATACAAGACTTTGCGGACTGGATATTATCAATTGGCAATGGCACGATCGGAGGTAAAAACGATGGAGAAGCAAACGTTGAATTCACGGATGATATGTTGATTCCTGACTCCGAAGATCATATTGGTGCAATAATAGAAGAGACTTACCCGGATGTGGTCAAAAACCTCTATACCCCGTCCTTTTTCCAGGAAAGGGCCATACTCGCGCCTATACATGAACTTGTGGATATGATCAATGACAGGATGCTTACGCTACTTGAAGGAGATAAAAAAACATACCTAAGTTCTGATTCAATTGGTATTGTTGATGAAGACTCCACTTTCAATTCGGACTTATACACATGTGACTTTCTAAACAACATTAAAATATCCGGACTTCCACGTCATTCATTGACCCTGAAAATAGGTACACCTGTTATGTGCATGCGAAACATTGATCAAATAGCTGGATTGTGCAATGGAACCAGGCTCCAAGTTTGAAGGCTTGGTACTAATATAATTGAGGCTAAGATTATATCGGGCGGAAGTGTTGGTACTGTTTGCGCTATACCACGTATGGTTTTAAGTCCTTCGGATACCAAAATGCCTTTTAAATTTAATCGAAGACAATTCCCGGTATCACCGTGTTTCGCGATGACAATTAATAAAAGCCAAGGCCAAACGTTGACACATGTAGGACTATTTCTCCAACGTCCTGTTTTCTCGCACGGCCAGCTTTATGTAGCAGTGTCTCAGGTGAAGAACAAGAAAGGTTTGAAAATCCTTTGTTGTGACGAGGATGGGAAATACACAAAATCAACGACGAATGTTGTGTATAAAGAAGCATTGTTTCGAATTTAGAAGGTATTTCGACCTTTGAATCACATTTCAAGGACGTAGTTCTTTAATAAATAAAGAGTATAAGTAACATCAAAATATCGTATATAAGATTATAAATTTAAACTCACACTCAAATATTATTAGAATGCAAATGTGTATTTTAATAAATAAATCAAATATCGGCAAAACACTCCAACTAATAAACAAACAAACACAAACCAAACTAAAAAAAAATCAAATTCATTTAAACTCTGATGGGACAGAACATGGTACTGCCAGTGTCAATTATGTAACGGAACATGATGCTGCCAGTGTTGAAGGTGCTACAATAGACGAGATTTCATCCCTAAAATTAACAACTGTGATATTGTGACCTGTAAGCCCTAACAAATAAACTTTTATTATCTTCTCGCCATTCTAAACATTTTTTTTTAAATTGATCAAAAAGAAATAGTATAGCAAACATGTTTCATCAAGATCTACCCAAAAAATAACACACTATTTAAACTCTGATGGGACAGAACATGGTACTGCCAGTGTTAATGATGTGACGGAACATGATACTGCCAGTGTTCAAGGTGCTCTAATATACGATATTTCATCCCTAAAATTAACAACTGTGATATTGTGACCTGTAAGCCCTAACAAATAAACTTTTATTATCTTCTCGCCATTCTAAACTATTTTTTTTCAAACTGATCAAAAAGAAATAGTATAGCAAACATGTTTCATCAAGATTTACCCAAAAAATAACACACTACCAACTGTACTTCTCATATTAAGTTCATAAATAGTAACACATAAAATGATTGTTTAAATTGATCATAACATACGATTAAACACAAAAAACAATACATGCAATTCTAAGATATTAGCTTAAATATACAGATAAATAGAATACAATTAGACAATCAAAATATTCAAGATTTCATTATTTCAATACGAAAATCAGGTAACAAATGTTAACAAAACATGAACAAAACTATTAGATCAAGGATATGTAGTTCACCTTTTGTTGATCCGGGCACAAATAATTTGAACAGTGAGATGTTGGTGTTTTCGATAATGTGATGATGCTTAGTGTGAATAGCAGCTATGAGTAATTATAACTGATAAGATGAAAAGACAGTGTAGCAAGCCTATATGAATAGCCTATTAATTAGTATCCTACACAACTTGCATGTTCTTCAAAGATGATTCTCTTAATAATTTACAAACAGAAGGTCATGCCATAAAATAATAATAATGAAAAAAAAAGAAGAATTTCCATCATATTATTTACATCAAAATATACCTGCATAATACAATTCATGAATGCAGTTAGTAACTCAAGATATAAGATCAGTAATGTAGACTCACGTTTTCTTTATCCTGATACACATTTTTTTTTTGGATAAAAATGTTTTTGTCTATTAAATTTAATAATAATAGTTATTCTCTTGAAAATGAAAAAGACCATGTAAAGGCTAACCTAACATTCTTTTTGAATAATAATGATTAGCTTGAAATATATTCATTATAAAATATATACCTATAAATATACATCAAAAATGTATTTGCATACAAAAAGACAATATTGCTTGCAACTAAAAAAAAAAAAAAAAAAAAAAAAAAAAAAAAAAAAAAAAAAGTTGCTTACATCAAAATGTATAAGCAATATTATTTAATGTGTTAACATGTAAATGACTATTGCGTGCGAATATGAAAAAGGGAAATATTAACAATAAAAAATAATCTAACGACATATTTGGTTGGCCGTATTCTATTGTTTTTATATATAAGTAGTTATATTTTATTGTGTTCAATACTTCAATGTAACGAACTTAAAGCATAGTTTAAAATTGATTAAAACCATCCAATCTAAAATTAAAAGTCATGCCCGCCCATTGGGCGGGCTTTGAAGTCTAGTGTGGTGTATATATATATATATATATATATATATATATATATATATATATATATATAAAACAGGAGGCGTTACACGTAGATAATGCCACATAAGTCCACGTCATTGCCATGTAATTGTCATTAAAATCCATGTCATCATATTTAGTCCAGCTAAGCATTATTTTAGGCAATTAAAATTCTGAATAATTAAAAATTTGACATTTGCAAGATTCGAACCTGGGTCATTTAATCCACATACAAATGCTTCAACCACTAGACCAAGCCAGTTTTTGTGAATTACAATACAAATTAAGTAAGTCATGCTTAAATAATTGATATTGTTAAGCTATATTTAAGGAATAGATTATGCATAAAATTAGATTATTATTATTATCCAGAAAATATACCTATATTTTCCAGAATCCTATAACAAAAAACCTTAATCCTTCGGTATCCTTCCTCCAAGAAAAACACACACAAAACCCTACAACAAAAATCCGGAACAAAAACACCCAAACAAATTTATTCATGTCTCACTTCTTCGACTTCTTCAACGGTTTCACCAGCATCAATATCAGAATACACAGTCCGTATAAGATCAGACTTGTGGATCTTAACTGGCACTTCACTTTTTTCCTTCACTTGATTATTCTCAAGCTGAACTTTTCCTACGCCTCCATGTCTAACATTAAGCATTTGCTTAATTGCTCTTCTTCTTGCTCATGATTGGCTTTCCTAGAATTAATCCTCAGATGGTTATGTAATGCTTCAGAAAAGTTATCCCATGAATACTAACATGTAAGTTAGTACGGTTCATCTAAGAAATCCTCTGAGGATTTACAAAACCTGATTTGAACTTTATCTTCATCTCGATTTTGATTAGGTAATTAATTATTTATTTTTAATTTGACATAATAAAGATAATCTTAAATCTCGATTTGAACCAAGGTAATCTTAATTCTCGATTTTGACATTATGTTCTTTATTTGTACTGCTCCGCTTAGATAGTTAAAGATCATTTGTACTGCTAGGATGTTTTTAGTACTGCCAGTAGAGAGTTAAAGATCATTTGTACTGCTGCTTCTGTTTGTAGCTAATTGATCAACAACCCCTTTATCACCAGTTAAGTGAGCAATTCCAAACACCCCCATTTAAATGATTTGGATCTGTTGCAAAACTAGAGTTTTAGTGGGTGTTTGGGCCTGCTGCAATATGTATATTAAAGCGGTGTTTAGCTATGGCTGATGTAGTTTTTATGGCTGCAAAAACTAAAGTTTTAAGGGGTGTTTGGTTCTGCTACAAAATTGCAATTTTAAGAGTTGTCACAATATCATCATGAAACTGATGAAGGGTATGCATAAACTCTAATTGTAAGATTTTGATTGACTGGAATGTAGTCGATTGTAGATTTTTGATTAAATGACTTCTTTGCAGGCATTGAAAACCTTTTTTCAGCCACACTAATAGGTGGGAATACTCCTGGTCCAGGTTGGTAAGTCATAGGTCCTTAATTTGTATGATGCAACAGTTTAGCTTCACATTCTAAACAAATTGGATATCATCAATTCATGTTGCGGTCAATGTTAATATCAATCATGAGACAATGTTTGCTCTCGTGTAGATGAGATCAGTCGAATAAGCCAGTATTGCAATGGCTTTGGAAGATGTTATATTGGAGTTTTTTTTCCCTCACAACCATTAAAAAATGCAATTTTTATAAACTTTTCATCTTTGAATTTATATATTTCGATCACAATGTTCAGGAAATACCTTTAACGGTCTTGATACCTGTTGAATATATATAAATATATATATATATATATATATAATATATATATATATATTATATATATATTGTGTGTGTGTGTGTGTGTGTGTGTGTGTGTGGTGTGTTGTGTGTGTGTGGTGTGAAAATGAATATTAAGGCAACAATGTCAGCTAACAGGAACACATGTGGTTTAAATTGAGAACACAAGCAGGTCTTTTTTTCTCAATCACCATCTGTTAAAACTCTGCATTTTTTCTTATCAGTGTTTGTTCAGGTGTACCAAGCTGAACTCGAGTCTTTAGCTTTGAATTTAGAAGAGGAGAACCATACATTGATGAAAGCCAAGGTAGACTCTTGCATTTGCCTCTTTATGTTTTTAGTAGAATATCATTTGTATTCAATGTTTATTCACAATCTTAGCTAAATACATACTAAAATATTCGTGGACCTGAACATCTGCAGTTTAAATTGGAAACAGGAAACATATCAAGAGCTGTTTAAAACTACATCGTATGAAGATGGTCCTGTTTTTTGTTGGATGTGGTTCAAAGGTTTGGCTCTCTGTTGCTAGCACTTAAATATTGATCGTGTACTGAATCACAGCACTATCGCTTTTCTTCTTATACGCAATGACGATAAAATTTTTAGTTTGCTGTGTGTTGCTTCCTTAGACCCGTATGCTTGCTAGGCAGTAACGAAAAGTGTGTGACTGCAGCCGTATCAGTCACCCAGTTATGCTAATGTTTAGATTAATCTGAACCTCATTAGATCGGGTTCTTCATTCTTCAAAAGATAATATATGCAGTCGCATGAAAGGAGATATAGAGCTCCCGTTGATTAGCTTATCAGAAGTTTCTAAGGCCACCAATAACTTTTCGTTCGACAACAAGCTGGGATAAGGCGGGTTTGATCCAGTTTGCGAGGTATATGATGTAATTTAGAAGGGCATTTTTTATTTTTATTTTTTTGAACGACAAAGAGATTTATATATATAAATGAAAATATCTTCCAAGAAGCTTTATCTCTAATCTACCGCTGTATTGATGATTGTCTTCTATTTTCATGGTAAGTTGTGTAAGTTTTGGATGATTCTAGAGTTGTGAATAGTTTTAGGGTGTTTGGAGAAGACTATAATGTCTGAATATTTGGGAAAGCTTGAATTTGGTGCTCAAACATGGACCGCTTGCAATGATATGAGCTAATGTGTGCTTTCTTTTGTTCGCTTTTGGCATGGAATTGGCTAATTGCTGTTATTTGATTCGCGACATTCTTTTTTCTGAGCCGTACTTGGGTAAGTAGATTTTGTATTATGCCTGCCAATTGATCTTTTTAGTACTTTTCACTCACATAATATATTTGCAACCGAGTAGTAGTTAGCTGTAAATGGTGTGATTGCTTTATCAGGTGGTTATGATAAGGCGATGATCCTATACTTTGGCTGCTCTTAAATATTGAGGACCGACTGCTATTGTGGGAAACTAGAAGGGGGTTGAATAGTTTACCGGTTTAAAAATCTTCTTTTAAAAGTTGGTTATTGGAAACTTTGATTCGAACTCTATGTGTAATCAATCAACACCAATATGAACTACACACTAAGCTAAGTAATAATAACTAATGAAAGTAAAGAGTAGAGTTGGAAAGATCAAACCGAGACAGAGGATTTATAGTGGTTCGGCTACGAAGCTCTTCTTCGCCCTACTCCACTCCCCGAGTACCACACTCGAGAGTTTCAAGCACTATGTCAACAACCTCCCTTAAGGCGGAGAAAACCGTACACGTCGCTTATCCTATTTCCGACACTAAGCTAGATGTCGAGTGCTAATCTTAGCTAGCACCAATCTACCAAGGTCCACGTGACCAAACACTCAAGCCCAATGGCTTCAAGAGATCACCAAGATCTCAACACGATCACAATGATCAACACTCACTTCACTCTACTCGACTAACACTATCCTAATGACCCTTGATCTTCTTGATCAATCACACAAGCCCAATGGCTTCAAGAGATGTTCACTATCTCTATAGATCACACTTGATCTTCACTCTCACTCACAAAAAGAAAATAAACTTGATGTATGCTAAGACACAACAAGGTTGTAACAAGTGTTACAAAAACCTATCAACTATAACTCTAGTATCTTCTTGATTACTTGAGTTCTTCTCTTGCTAATGAAGAGGGATGACAACACTTTGTATCAACTTGGATACTTTTGTTCTTCTCTTGCTAGTGAAGAGGTATGAATAGGATCACTTGAAGGATGATTGGATCACTCTTGAAACAAAGAAAAAACTAATCTAAATGACCCTAAGAAGTGAAAGGTGTGAGAGGATTTTACTAAGGGATTTTTCTGTGTGTGAAGGGTGCCTAAAACTGTGAAAGAGGTGGGTATTTATAGGCAAAGAAAATCTGAACGTTACAATTCAAAATGGTACGGACGGCTCCACTAAATGACCCACGGCTCCGTTAAATTTAACGGTACCGTGGAGCCGTGGTAGACTAGGACGCTCCAAATTTTGTCTTTTTTGTTGAAAACTTATTTGGGAAAGGTTGGAGCTATTTTGGGGGGAAAAATAGCTGTTGTGATTTTCAAACTTATTTTTCCATTAAAACATTTCTTAATATTTCAAAAATAATTTGTCATGTGTATTTTTGAAAAAATGTTTTGTCCCATTTAAAATGTGAATTTTCAAAACATGAATTCACTTCTTTGATCACTAGTTCAAGTTGTAACTTTGTTCAAGAGTGATTTGCGTAGAAACGGGATCTTCCGATTAAAAACTTGTTAACGTTAATTTTAACGTAACGTGAGTTCACATTTTGTCATCCTCAAAACGTGAAGTAATCGAAAGATATAAATAACGTTTTTAGAACATTATTTGCATCAACAATCTCCCCCTTTTTGATGATGACAAAATATAAACTCATTTTAGGTTAAAATTAGTTTTAACAAGTTTTTAATGAGTTTACTCCCATTTCTCCCCCCTTTTTGTCAAATCAAAAAGGTGGTTAAGGCTCCCCCTTGATGTGTACTCCCCCTCATTTGGAGAACACAAAGGAATCGAGCAATGGATCGTGCTACAAAACAAAGTTAGACGACAAATATACAATATCTAACAAGTAGCACATTTGTGACAAATAACCAATCCCTTAAAAAGAAAAACCTCCACATAGAAGCATTCATTCATAAAACAAATAAGTGTCATAGTAATGTATGACTACATAGAAAGCACTAAGAAAGATAACAAGAAGCCTAAATTCCTAATGACTAGAGACAAGCTTCATTTCCAAGAGGGGTCCTAAGAGTTTATTGTGGAGGACTAAACAAGCAAGTGTTTAGTTGTTTTGGTTAGGATGTGGTGGAGATTGGGGCCCCATTTGAGGTGGTGGAGGTGTCAAGAGATGTTCTATAAAGTAGAACATGAAATGAATCTCGTCTCTTAAGAAGTAGATGAGATTACGGTTATGGAGACAACATAGGCAATTAGCACTATGTAACTCAAAGGGATGTGGTTGGTTGGGTTGTGCCATGATAGGAGATGGTGATTGTGGTAGGGTTGTTGGAGGTGAAATTGGCATGGCATTGTCCAATGGGGTGAGGGGAGATGGTGTGTATTCCATTGATGATGTAGTGTAATAGGATGATGAAGATGTTGTGTAGGTAGATGATGTTTTAGATGGTGCATAAGGTGGTGAGGGTGAGTATGGAGTGGCTTGGGAAGGTGGTGTCATAGCTTCATTATCTCTTGTGAGATCCACAAAGATTGGTTTTGAGGGTGGTTTTACGGTTATCCTAGGTTTCTTGGAGATTTGAGAGGTTGAACCATGTGTAGAGGACATGGTGTTTGTGTGATGGGAGGTTGAAGGTGAAGTGCAAGATAAGCTTGCAAGGGTGAGGCCTTAAATAGGCAAATTGGGTGAAATTTGAATTAAAGTTGATCCTATGGTGTAGGAGGGGAATCCTAGGGTGAATGTGAGGGTGCAAGGTTTGCAGGTTTGAGGTTAGGGTGATAGGGAAGTAGGAGCATTAGGAAAAATCCGTTATACAGGGTCACGGCTCCGTTAAATACCCCACGGTACCGTTAAATTTAACGGTGCCGTCCCTATTTAGTGGTGCCGTGACACTGTTGGCACGAAAATTTCTTTGCAGGCTAGTTTTGGGCAGCTAGGGGGATATTTTCTAGGGGAACTAATTCCTGGAAATGAGAGTGCCTCAACTCACTAGGTACTTATTTTCCTAATATATCCATACAATGCTACATCTAGCACATAAAGATGATCATGCATTATACTTAAAGAATCATAAGCATGCAAGCAAAAGGAACAAGATAAGATATCATCCAAATGTCAAATAGAACATTTATGTAAGCATGCTAGATAATTTGAGCATTAATTCCTAATATTATCTATTAGTAATAAACCCTAGTGAGAGATATAAATCTCTTCCTAACTACTTATGACTTGAGCATTCCCCCTTCTTGTCACACTCTCGTCTTGAGTATTTGTCTCATTTTCATGAATAGGATCATCAAAGGGTGCATAGTGGGTGGTGAATTCGGAAGTGAGGATGGTTGAGACATATGACTCGGTTATGGGTTTCATGACAGGTGTGAACAGGGAGTATTGAGGACCATGAAGGTAAGGGTGAAAGGTTATGAAGTGATGATAGAGACGGGTTAGAAACATCCCATAAGGTATCAATTTATTCTTGTTACCATTGAGATGTACAATTGCTTAGCGAAGAAGTAAGCAAGATTGTAAGGTTGTTGGGTTAAGAGACAGTAAATCATATGAGCACAACACGCCAGGAGTTGCTCACGATTTCCTGTAAGACTTAGAACATTTTCTCGCAGGATGACTGCCCAAGAAAGTAGTTCATGACGCACTTCTTCCAAACGAATTTTCGTTGGATGTGGGTGAGGGTGAGTACGGATGATTTTGGTTAGTTCTGTTGGAGAGGGTATATACGAACAGTACGGACTATTCTCCTCACGATAGTGAAAGAGAGACTCAAGACACCAATCTTCAGTATAGGCACACTGCCCATGATTGGGTATACTAAGGATTTGAGCAAATTGCTCAAGAGTTAGAACGTATTTGAAGTTTTTGACCCAAAACCAAAGTGACAAGGATTGATCCTCGTTACGTACGAGTTCAACTTGTCGGAAGAACTCCAACACAAAGCGAGGAAAAATGTACTCGTTAATGTGGAGTAGAAAATCGAATCCTATAGCTCTAAAGGAAGTGTTGATGTCCCGGTGGTAAACTAGGGATGGATCAACGACACGGCCTTCATGAAACCGACGGGTTTCAAGATTGACATAGGCACGAATGTGGTTACCGGGTGTAGTGGGTTCACGTGAGATTTCGGGTGTATAGGTATCGGTTAGGAGATGATCAAAATCATATTCATGAGACATTTTTGTGTCCTATAAGAAAATTAAAAAAAATTAGAATAAAAACCAGTTGCATACAACACGTGCCTAGTGTGTGCCTATATGCAGACTATGTGGAGGTGCGGTAATCTCGACTCAAAAGAAAAATATGAGATTACCCAAACACTCCTGATTTCACTTTAGCTCAAACAAATATGTCAAAGAGTACATATTGATTATGTAATTCGAATAATATTTGTGAGATCATGAATGCATGAGAAAGTGTTTTTAGTTTGCATCAACAATGCATGAAAAAGAAAATTTTCATGATCCTAATTTTGTGAGATTTTAAAATTGATGGAATTGGGGTGTTTTAGTGTTGATGACTTCTAATTTTGAAACATTCCTAGAGAAAGGTGAAAATCCCCAATTCAATTTTCATCAATGAACAAACCCTAGACTCAAAATTAGAAATAAATTAGAATGAGAAAACTTACAAATTATGTTGAAAAGGGTAAAATGATTGAGGATCTTGAAATCAATGTCTTGAATATGATCTTGAAGAGGTGTAATTGAGTTTTGGGTTGTGAGGTTAGGTTATGACAGCAATTGCTGAGGTTGTGAGGGTTTTGAATGAGTAATGTGGGAAAAGGGGACTGAAATACGAAATGTTCCAGATGCACGGTTCCACGGTACCGTTAAATTTAACGGTGTCGTGCCACATTTAGTGGAGCCGTGATCTGCTGGGATTGTTTTCTGTCCCATTTTGATTTTTGACGAATAAGTCTCGCTGTTTTAGTGAGATTTTAAGACACAAGGAAAGAATTTGTACCTAACAAATTCTTATGACTAGGGGTTCCTAAACTGGACTAGACGAGATACACGGGATGACTTCAAGAGTCATGAGATTTATGGAATATGTTCCATCATTCCTAGACCTAGACGGAGGTAGTTAAAGGATTCTCTTTTGAGAGGTTTGGTTAGTATGTCAGCGATGTTGTCTTGAGAAGGAACTTTCTTAATGGAAATGTTTCCTTTCTGAACATTATCGCGAAGGAAGTGGTGGCGAATTTCAATGTGTTTAGTACGGGAGTATTGGACAGGGTTTTTGCTCAAGTCAATAGCACCTTTATTGTCGCACATAATGGGAACATCATCTAAGTATATGTTATAGTCGTTAAGGGCTTGTTTCATCCATAGTGCTTGCTGACATGCCTTTTCGGCGCTTACGTACTCGGCTTCGGTAGTGGAGATAGCAAGAGCCGTTTGTTTCTTGGAGAACCAAGAAGTTAGACAACAACCCATGAAGGTACAAACGCCACTCGTGCTTTTTCGATCCACGTAATCTCCCGCATGATTAGAGTCGGCATAGACAACAGTTTCTATACCGGTTCGCTTGGGATAAAATAATCCCAAGTGTATAGTGCCTTTAATGTATCGGAAGATACGCTTAACCGCTTCAAGGTGAGAGGTTTTGGGATCCTCTTGGAAGCGAGCACAAAGGCAGACACTAAACATGATGTCGGGCCTACTTGCCGTGAGGTATAGTAAACTACCTATCATACCTCTATACTTAGTGTTATCCACGGACTCACCTTCTTCATCTTTCGTGAGTTTTATTTCCGTGGACATGGGAGTTTTCATGGGCTTAGACTCTTCTAAACTAAACTTCTTAAGCATTTCCTTACTATACTTAGATTGATTAAAGAAGATACCATCTTCCATTTGCTTAATTTGTAGACCAAGGAAGAAATTTAATTCGCCCATCATGCTCATCTCAAACTCGTCATGCATGATTTTAGAAAAATCATTGCACAGTTCTGGACAAGTTAAGCCAAATATAATGTCATCAACATATATTTGAACAATGATGAGATGTGAATCTCGTTTCTTTGTGAAAAGCGTGTTATCTACCACTCCCATGGTATATTCGTGTTCAATCAAGAATGCTTTCAGTCTATCATACCAAGCTTTGGGAGCTTGCTTAAGACCATATAGTGCTTTCTTAAGTTTATAAACATGATTCGGATATTTGAAATCAACGAATCCCGAAGGTTGAGCAACATATACCTCCTCGTTGATATAACCATTAAGGAATGCACTTTTCACGTCCATTTGGTACAATTTAAAGTCTAAGGCACACGCATAGGCAAGGAGTATTCTAATAGATTCTAATCTAGCTACAGGTGCATAGGTTTCATCATAATCTATTCCTTCTTGTTGGTTATAGCCTTGTGCTACCAACCTTGCCTTATTCCTAGTCACGACGCCATTTTCGTCGAGTTTATTCCTAAACACCCACTTAGTTCCTATGATGGTTTGATTCCTAGGAGGAGGTACCAACTCCCAAACTTGGTTGGTGGTGAATTGATTAAGTTCTTCTTGCATGGCAAGTGTCCAACTTTCATCCTTAATCGCTTCACCAACATTCTTAGGTTCTACAGTAGATATAAACAAAAGAAATTACTTTTGTTTTGAGCTTGTGACCTAAGGGTTCTTTGGTTTAGGTTTCCTATGACATTTTCAATAGGATGGTTCTTGGATTCCTTAACATTGACAATTTCGTCAACTTCAACTATTTCATCCTCAATGTCATCATCTAAGGTTTTCTTGCCATTAACCTCAATGGCTTGTTCCTCATCTAAGTCATCATCCACCAAGGGTGATGTCTTAGTTGGAGGAGGGCTTTCATCGAATGTCACGTTAAGTGACACTTCGACTTTCATTGTTTCCTTATTTAGGACAATGTAAGCTTTACTATTTTGGGAGTATCCTAGGAAGACACCTTCGTAAGACTTTGGGTCAAACATGGTGAGGTAATCTTTAGTGTTTAGTTTGAAGCACTTGCTTCCAAACACTCTAAAGTAATCAAGAGTAGGTTTTCTACCTTTCATGATTTCATATGGGGTTTTTCCTAAGATAGGCCTAATTAAAATCCTATTAAGTATGTAAGTTGAGGTGTCCACCGCATTACACCAAAACTTTTGCGGAATTGATTGTTCATTCAACATCGTTCTACTCATTTCTTGTAGAGTACGATTTTTCCGCTCTACTACCCCATTTGATTGTGGAGTGCGTGGAGCTGACAAATTGTGAGTAATACCATTAGCATCACAATATACTCTAAATTTCACTTCATTATCAAATTCCCGACCATGATCCGTCCTAATGGAAACTATTGTACATCCTAGTTGATTTTGGACTTTCTTACTAAAAACCTCGAATTCCTCAAAGGCTTGAGTCTTATTCTTAAGAAATCTAGTCCAAGTGTACCTAGAGTAGTCATCAACTATTACTAAGGTGTAGTAGTTTCCTCCGTAGCTCCGTACGGCGGATGGACCGAATAAGTCCATATGAAGGAGTTCTAGGCATCTAGAGGTTGAGACTATATTCTTAGCTTTGTGACTAGAATGAGCTTGTTTTCCAACTTTACAAGCGTCACAAAAGTGTTGATCAAACTTAATCTTAGGTAGATCTCTAACTAGTTCCTTAGATGCCAATGATTGTATTAAATGCATATTGGCATGACCTAATCTCCTATGCCATAGAGTGGAGTTATCATCTATGGTTGCTAAGCATATCCTATCCTGAGGCTTATTTCCTATTTTCATAACAAATAGGCCATTTCTCCTAACTCCTTTGCCTATGGTTTTACCATCCTTAATGATCTCACTACCCTCTTCAGAGAATATAACTCTACACTTATTATCTACCATTTGACTAATGCTAAGCAAATTAAATCCTAAGTTATCTACATGCTCAACATTTCTAATAGTGAGGGAGTTATGAGTGATCGTACGTTTGCCAATAATGTTGCCCTTAAGTTTGCTACCGAAAGTGACATTACCTCCGTTGTATGCCTTGTATGATGAGAATAGACTTCGGTTGCCCGTCATGTGGTTGGTGCATCCACTATCCTTGACCCATTCGTCAGGCTCCAAGTCGATTCCCAAGCATATCTCATTTGAAGCATGAGCCATTAGACACGTTTCGTCCTTGGGCTTCTTTTCTTCATCATCACCGCTATCACTCCAGGCGCCTCCTATGAGAGCTCGTTGGTTGTTGACTATCGGTGGCTTGGGATACTCTCCTATGAGATGATTAGGATCTCCGCATCTAAAGCGTTTCCTATCACTTGTCCCTTTCTTTTCAAAATGGTTCTTTTGTGATGTCTTCTTCTCATCACGAGGTTGCCTAACGAACCTACCTCTTCTCCTAAAGAACTTTTTAAAATCCCTAACCGCTAGTGCATATTCCTCATCTTCACTATCGGAACTCGAACATTCCTCATCACTAGACTCCTTCTTGGCTTTCAATGCTAGAGATCTAACTCTCTCGCCTTTGCCTTTGACTATGTCGGAGTCTTTCTTAATTATCATCTCGTGAACTTTCAAGTTTCCTATAAGTTCATCGAGTGACAATGCCGCCAAGTCCTTTGACTCTTCTCTGGCGGTGACCTTTGCTCTCCATTTAGGATGTAGAGCTCTAAGAAACTTCCTAACATAGTTCTTACTAGAATAACCTTCATCAAGAGCTTTAAGACTAGTGATAATAGTATTAAATCTAGCAAAAGCATTATCTATTGACTCATCCTCCGAAATGGAGAATTGTTCATATTGTTGAACAAGAAGATCTATCTTGTTCTCTTTGACTAGGTTATTACCTTGGTGAGTGACTAACAAAGTTTTCCAAATGTCTTTTGCCGTATTACACATAAAAATTCTTTCAAATTCCTTTTTAGGCAAAGCATTATAAATCATCATTTTAGCCTCATTATTTTTGGCTAATTTCCTTTTAAGTTCATCACTTTGTTTATCATAAGAAACTATTTCATCCTTTTTAGTTTCCGGATTCTTTTGAATAGGTTGAAAGTCACCCTCGGTAATAACATGCCAAAGATCAATGTCTTTTGATTTCACATACGTTTCGAATCTTGTTTTCCAATAAATAAAACAATCGGTTTCGAAAAGTGGTGGTCTTTGCATAGATTGCCCTTCTAGATATTTGTCGGAATCCATTGATCGGTTCAAGCTTTAAAATACAATATACTTTAAAAACTTGACTGACGTGGCTCTGATACCAATTGTGGGAAACTAGAAGGGGGGTTGAATAGTTTACCGGTTTAAAAATCTTCTTTTAAAAGTTGGTTATTGGAAACTTTGATTCGAACTCTATGTGTAATCAATCAACACCAATATGAACTACACACTAAGCTAAGTAATAATAACTAATGAAAGTAAAGAGTAGAGTTGGAAAGATCAAACCGAGACAGAGGATTTATAGTGGTTCGGCTACGAAGCTCTTCTTCGCCCTACTCCACTCCCCGAGTACCACACTCGAGAGTTTCAAGCACTATATCAACAACCTCCCTTCAGGCGGAGAAAACCGTACACGTCGCTTATCCTATTACCGACACTAAGCTAGATGTCGAGTGCTAATCTTAGCTAGCACCAATCTACCAAGGTCCACGTGACCAAACACTCAAGCCCAATGGCTTCAAGAGATCACCAAGATCTCAACACGATCACAATGATCAACACTCACTTCACTCTACTCGACTAACACTATCCTAATGACCCTTGATCTTCTTGATCAATCACACAAGCCCAATGGCTTCAAGAGATGTTCACTATCTCTATAGATCACCCTTGATCTTCACTCTCACTCACAAAAAGAAAATAAACTTGATGTATGCTAAGACACAACAAGGTTGTAACAAGTGTTACAAAAACCTATCAACTATAACTCTAGTATCTTCTTGATTACTTGAGTTTTTCTCTTGCTAATGAAAAGGGATGACAACACCTTGTATCAACTTGGATACTTGTGTTCTTCTCTTGCTAGTGAAGAGGTATGAAGAGGATCACTTGAAGGATGATTGGATCACTCTTGAAACAAAGAAAAACTAATCTAAATGACCCTAAGAAGTGAAAGGTGTGAGAGGATTTTACTAAGGGATTTTTCTGTGTGTGAAGGGTGCCTAAAACTGTGAAAGAGGTGGGTATTTATAGGCAAAGAAAATCTGAACGTTACAATTCAAAATGGTACGGACGGCTCCACTAAATGACCCACGGCTCCGTTAAATTTAACGGTACCGTGGAGCCGTGGTAGACTAGGACGCTCCAAATTTTGTCTTTTCTGGTGAAAACTTATTTGGGGAAGGTTGGAGCTGATTTTGGGGGGAAAAATAGCTGTTGTGATTTTCAAACTTATTTTTCCATTAAAACATTTCTTAATATTTCAAAAATAATTTGTCATGTGTATTTTTGAAAAAATGTTTTGTCCCATTTAAAATGTGAATTTTCAAAACATGAATTCACTTCTTTGATCACTAGTTCAAGTTGTAACTTTGTTCAAGAGTGATTTGCGTAGAAACGGGATCTTCCGATTAAAAACTTGTTAACGTTAATTTTAACGTAACGTGAAGTAATCGAAAGATATAAATAACGTTTTTAGAACATTATTTGCATCAACAGCTATCACAAACTTTCAGGTATTTTATATTACCATATCCTCTTAGTTCACTTGATTTTAATGGACATATTTTATTTAACTGTATGGCACAAAAAACTATGCAACAGAAGTAGAAGAATTGAAAAATGGAAGAAAGCAATAATTGCATCACTAAGAAAGTCTGTTTTTTAGCACAGTTAACTGTAAATATATAAGAACTTGCAATTAATTCTTGCTTAAAAACTCCCATACAGGTAGAAGAAGTATTTGTAAAACACTTTTTGTGTCGTTTATTGTATATGATGTAAAAAACATTATGTTTAAAATGTAGCTGCTTACTCCCATATAGGATGTGGTTTTATGAACTTTTTAATCTTTAAATGTAGCTGCTTACGTACTTTCGCGGTTTTTGGCTAATTAACATCATTGGCAGGAGTTTCAAGATGGAGAAGATGTTGGTACAGGTACCTACTCAACTATAAAACTTAAGTTGTAAAGTTTTACTTGAAATTGATAGCATATATTATATATAAATGTAATCTTACATTGAAATTGAAATTGAAATGTAAAGTTTTACTCCCATATATAATTGAAATTGAGCAGCAGTACTAAGTTATCAACAGCAATACTAACTATCTCGCATAGTAGTACTAATAATTAAGAGCAGTACTAACCTTTCAATCAGGAAGCTTGCAAATTTTTTGTTCTGATTCAATTAAATATATTTAATTTGATATGTATGTTACCTACATTGTCAATGTTTAGGAAATATTTGATGCACTGCTCTTTATTGGTGATGGTTTGACTGTTTGCATTATCTTGGATGTGGGATGTCAATGTGGTCTGAAGTTTTGGCCATCATGCTTACTTGGTAACCGTCGTAGATATTGGTAAAGTAAGTCTGTTTCATTTTTAATTTAATGGCATACTCTTCATGTCATGCAATTTATCAGTATTTAATAATAAAAAGCTTTATTTTAGCTACATGGACAGTTTGACCGACCGACAGTCCCAGATTTTGATCTCACTTCTGAAAGAGTTAAAGCAGCTTTTATTGTTAGTGATTCTGTTGATCGGTCTTGAGTTATTCAGGTAGATTTTCTTCATTAATTTTTTCCAAAAGGGTTTTTTTTTTTTTTTTTTTTTTTTTTTTTTTTTTCATTGCATACTATCCCATATCCATCTCACATACACACTAGATGAGAATGATGGGGATATTTGTCTAGGTTATTTGTGACATATTGAGATCGGGTGGTCTTCCTGGAGAAAAGTCCGAGCATCAACCAGATATTTATTTTGCAGCTGATGATCTTGAATATCAGGTCATTAATTAACATCATATTCTGTTAACATAGACAGTTTAGGTTGGATGCTCTAATTATCAGGTGGGATAAACATGATCTTATAGCTGTGGTGATAACGTCCCTTTTAGTTATAAATGGGTCTGTTGAGGATATGTTTAATTTCTAACAGGTTGAATGATTAAAAATTGGAAAGATTAATTAGAAGGAAACTGGCCAATCGGGTCGAAAGGTTGAAAAAATCAACATGAAATTAATGGTCATGAAGATGAATATGTGGAGGTGGAACTTGAGGATGATATGGATATTGCAGATAAATATGAGAATGATGCTGAAGTTGAAACAAATCAAAAGGAGAATGGATCTCAAGCTGAATCGGATAAAGAGGAGAATGAAGTAGAAGCTAAAACAGATAAAGAGGAGAACGATGTAGAAGCTGAAACAGACAAAGAGGAGAACGATGTAGAAGCTGAAACAGGTAAAGAGGAGAGCTATGTAAAAGCTGAAACAGATAAAGAGGAGAATGATGTAGAAGTTGAAGCTGATAAAGATGAGAATGAAGTAGAAGCTGAATCAGATCAAGAGGATGATGAAGTTGAAACTAAGCCTGAAATTGAAGAAAAAATTAATGATAAGAAGCCTAAAACTGTAAGAAAGATGAAGTCTACCAGAAATTTGAGAAAAAGAAAGGCTAAACAAACAAACCAATTATGGCAAGTTACAAAAAAGTGTATGAAGAAAGGCAAGAACTCAGCAATGACTGATCCCTCAAATAGATGGTCAAAGGAAAGGTAATAAAAGCCAACTTTCTTCATAAAGTTCAATCATTTATACATTCAATGTTGTATAGTTATTTATTAATCATTGAGAAGGAGAATTGACTTAATTAATTAGGTAGACATTTATGTTTGTAAAGGTACATGGCTGCTGAGCTTAGTCTTCTGGAAGCAATGAAAGCAAAGAAAGCAATGATTGGCAATCCGATTACAAGGCCAACACTTAGACTTGAAGCTCGAAAGAGGATAGGAGACACCGGGATCTTAGATCACCTCCTCAAGCACGTCGCAAACCAGGTGGCACTTGGCGGCACATTACGGTTCCGACGGTCACATAATGCTTCTGGTACGATGGAATGCTGGCTCGAGGATGCTTATCTTCTTAAAATCAGGAAGGACGCCGTAGTTAAGGACCCTTTTTGGACTCCACCGCCTGGTTGGAAACCTGGTGATTCTCCTATCCAGGATCCCATGGTGATGAAAGAACTCAATAATCTCAAGGAAGAATTAGCATATATGAAAAAGTATATCTTTTATTTTTAATCACTTTTTGAAAGTGTGAAGATTTAATTTACTGATGGTTTAATTATAGTGTTGTTCATAAACAGGGAGTTCTTACCAAAGAAGGTGATTGAAGAAGAATTGGCAAGAATTAGAAGGTAATAAAATGAACATGTAATGATATCTTTTTTAGTGGCTTTGTTATTGATTATAGTTAATTAACCTATGATGTGTATAAACAGTGAGTTTGATGTGCTGACTTCAAAGTTTAAAGAAGATCAAAGTAAAGCAATAGTGGTTTCTGATTATGTTGTGACCCTGAATGAGTAGTTAAACAGGCAATCCCAAACACCCCTTCATAGAATGACCATTGAAACGAAACACCTCTGGTGACAGGTCGTGTAGATAATGTATATGGTGATCGTAACCTCATCTGCAACCTTCAACCACCACAAGAATACAAGGAGAAAGCCAAAGCAACTGCCTAATTAAGCTATGAACTGTAACATGTGCTTCAAGGTTCTTTTCAGATTTATACTTCAATTTGTTATTGTATATGAATGTTTCGTGTTCCTACGCCTTATGGCTGCTGGATTTTATGATATTACTCTATGTAAGCATACAACTTAATTATAGCTCTGGATGTTAATAAGTTCGTTGCTTCTTACTGGTTGGTTTGACCAGCCCGGGCTAGATTGGGGCTGACGTTTTTCATCTCAACTTGCACAAGACATTTTGCATCCCACGCAGTGGAGGTCGTCCTGGAATAGGTCCAATTGTTGTGAAGAAACACTTAGCACCATACTTGCCTTCACACTCTGTGGTAAGCACCAAAATCCAAAGCTAAACATTCCCAATTATTGCCAGTCTATGTATATATATATAGAGTATCAGACTCAATATATTTCATACAAGTAGAATTGAAATGTTGCAAAGAATGGGCATTGTGATAATTTATTAGTTTTATGGTAATGTGCCTAATCTCTATTTTAATTGTGTATCTTGATTTGAAGGTGGCAACAGGGTAGAATTCAAAACTGCTGAAACTATCAGAGCGGATTCGTGCTCGCTAAGTAAGGCATGCTCGCTTAAAAAGTGCTTATAGTTTTGGTACATTGAAATGTCTAAGAAACATGATGTGTGCTCCATCTCCACGGTATTCAAATCTCACCTTGCGTTGGTCTTCTCATTCTGCTACATTATGGTAATATAGTATTTTCCTTGAATTTAAGTGCCAAACGAGTCATTAATATTGCAAGACTCTTTTCTTTTCAGTATAATATTCCTTAACTGATCTAAAGAACTAAAGAGGGACTTTCTTTACAGGTCTTAAAGCAAGTACCGTAAGCGATAGCAGAACCAACACCGGCAAAGACGAAGAGCAAAGTGGAGATAAACTCAGCAATGTAGGCTTTCATGGAGGTGCTGCTGAAGGAATCATTGAAACTACCAAAGGCAATTCCAGGCATTTTTTTTATTGCAAGTTTTTTCAAATATTAAGATTATAATCCAATTTGGATGCGAGAGTGAACTGATGCTCTATAGACAACACTAAAGAGCCTTTATATACTAAAACTTTTCCATATAACTTTACTATGATGACATACATATATGAAATTTTATTGTTACTGTTGTTGTATGGTTGTGATGGTTTGTTGTTAAATAAAAGTTTGTACAATTTACAATTTCGTGTTGTCCACATCTATTTATTTTTGAGATCATTTCTCTTTTAATATCATGTAAAACTTCACTATGAACATAAGTCATTCATATAGAATTTAGTCAATTTACTTTTCATACACTAACAACCCAAGGTGAGAAAATATCAATAATCAGTCCAATGAGTGCACTTTAGACAACTGCCTGCTGGCGTAGTAAGTATCTTTTAAATATGTGTTAAATGTTATGTTTTCATTAAGTTATCGTCCGTGAGTTTGCACACCCAAGTGTATGATAAATGTTGCTCTGGATATAATCAAGAATAGTCGGTGAATGATAAAGCATAAAGTGTATGATGAATTTGCACACCCAAGTGAATGATGAAGCATTTTTTAAAAAACAAGAGGCTTGATCTTGCTGGTCCATTGCTTGGAGGCTTTGGACATAAAAATAAGTTTGGAAGCCATTACAAGATGATTTGGTCTTTTCCTATGCTTATGATGTGTGTCTATTAAAATGTCGAACATGTTGGTAACGGGTCCAAAATGGATACGGGTTGGAATGGGTCTTTAAAATACACTTTAAGTAATTTGCATCCCTTTTTTGAGCTGAAAGAGCGTGTCTCCCTTTTTGCTAATTTCTTTGATTTGGCCCATTGACAGTGTTTAAGATATAACACAAACACAATTGACTAATTTGTATGTAAAATACGCATTTATGTGTGATTTTTGTTATATGCCCATTTTGCACATGACTTATAATTATTGTCTACAATGCAATGTCCTATCAAAGCCATATGCGGTAGGCTCAAGGCAAAAGAGGGTCGGATTAGAGGTAACCTAATGGGGAAGCGTGTTGACATTTCGGCACATACAGTCATCACTCCGGATCCAACGATTAACATTGAGGAATTAGGAGTACCATGGAGTATTGCTCTTAATCTTACTTATCCAGAAACAGTCACTCCTTACAACAAAGAAAGGTATATGTACACATTGAAGATTATACAGTTATAGTTTTTTGTTTCAATTGATTATTGGCGTGCTGCACTAAAGAGATTTGAATGGGGCTGTGTGTTCAAAATGCTAATAGGAAAAGATTAAAAAAAAAAAAAAAAAAAAAAACTCATTGGCTATGTGGACAACTTCATTGAGGTGAAGAAAGTACGAGCACCAAAGATGTTTGAGTTCAAAACGGTAGGTAATCAATACACTCTAATATGTACATTAATGAATACCTATTTTAAATATACAACACATAAAAAATTTAATTACCATGTATTTTAAATCTATAAAATATGTATTATACACCAACTCATACTAAATAGTACATAAATAACAATAGCATATATGTATGTATATATATATATATATATATATATATATATATATATATTATATATATATATATATATATATTATATACGTATATACGTATATACGTATACGTGTGTGTATAATATATATATATATATATATATATATATATATATATATATATACGTATATATATATATTATATATATATATATATATATATATACGTATATATATATATATATACGTGTATATATATATACGTATATATATATATAACGTATATATATATATATATATATATTATATATATATATATATATATATATATATATATATATATATATAATATATATATATATATATATATATATACGTATATATATATATACGTATATATATATACGTATATATATATATATATATATATATATATATACGTATATATATATATATATATATATATATATATATATATACGTATATATACGTATATATATATACGTATATATACGTATATATATTATACGTATATATACGTATATATATATACGTATATATACGTATATATATATACGTATATATACGTATATATATATACGTATATATACGTATATATATATACGTATATATACGTATATATATATATATATATATATATATATATATATATATATATATATATATATATATATATATGTATTTGATGAACTCAAATAAGTACATTTTATTACTATCATTTATCCTATTAATTTGACTTGTTTTACTATATTATGTATGAGGATTGATACTTAATCATTTACTTTTGTAATTCTCAGGTAAAAACAAAGCATTTGGTGAAACTTAGCGATTTTGGACTAATTATGGAGCAAAACATGCAAGAAGTTAAGAGTCTACTGAAATGAAGAAGATCAAGACTAATCTGCTCCAGATGCGCCGCATCTCACTCATTACATACGGCGCATCTCTATTAAGATTCCACCAGATACGATCCAAGATACAAGAGGACATGCGCCGCATCTAATCATGGAGTTACGCCGCATCTTCTGGCGGTGTACGAATATTCCTGAATATTATAATCTTGGACCCCACGCGAAGTTAAGTCAATGCGCCGCATCTACTTAATAGATGCGCCGCATCTTCCCTCAGACAGAAACTATAAATACCCCAAGACCAGACGAATTTCGAAAAAGGGGAATATATTAGATTCGAAGACCGAAGCAGCAGAACCCTAGGACGAATTCAGTCAAGGAGGCAGCACAAGACACACCAAACGAAGATACAAGAGATGTAAGAAGGTGCTGCATGTGTTTAATTCATTAAGTAGTTTTGTTTTATTGTGTTAGCAAACTTTAATTCATCAGGATTGGTGGCTTGTGTAATGTGACAACGAAAGATTGCACTCCCTTTAATACTTTCTTTCCCATCAATTAAAGTTTATATGTTGATGTCTTTGGTTACTACTTATTAGTGCATTGATAACCTCTGTGTTTATTAGTGGCTTGCGGGCATTTGACTACGGAAAATAATGTGGCTCCCACGGTTTATTACTAAATTGATCACTTAGGAATAACTTTTAGACATAAGTAATCATTAAGGGTTTACTCGCCGATAAGATTAGGACCAACGAGAAAGGGTTAACTACATACACTTCATATAAAGCTATCAATAAAACAAGTGACAATCTACTTAATCATAAGGACAACCCTCTTATTGTCTCGAGTATTTATCTGTGTACGTGTGTGCTACTTGCTGATTCGTGCATATTGGTTTATTTTATTATTTAATTGCAAACAAATCGTGCCAGTCTCTCAGGCTGAAACCCCCTTGCGTTAGGATATTAAAATACTGATTAGAATAACGAGATAATACGTTCCACTCTTAGTGATCGACACTCTACTTACCATTATATTCATACTGACCGGGTACACTGCTCGTTAAGTGTGTGTGTTATTGATAAGTCGGCTAAATATAAATTTAAAACTTGAGTAGGCATTAAAACTGCTAAACCGCAACGACACATCACGCGCATCAAGTTTTTGGCGCCGTTGCCGGGGAGTGAATTGTTATTATCTGTTAATTTGATTAGTATTTTAATTAGGTTTTTCTTTTTATTAGATTAATTGCATCATTGTATTATTTTGCATATTTGTTGTTTTGTGTGTTATTTGTTTGCTTTTATTTTTGTTTTTGTGTTTATTTTTGTTTGTGTGTTTTTATTTGTTTTTATTTTTCGTATTTTTTCTTCTGCTATCGTTGTACTGTGCTAAATCAAACGATACGGCGCATCTGATCTCTCAGATACGGCGTATTGCGTTCAATTTTTTTATAAAATACAACGCGTTTAATTAATTCGATACGACGCATCTTTTCCCCAAGATACGGCGTATCTGTTTTTAATAAGAAAATTTTTTCTAAGCGATAAAGTAATACGACGCATCTGCTTTAGCAGATACGGCGTATCTGTTTTTGATAAAAAAATTTTCTAAACGTTAACGCCATACGACGCATCTGCTTTAGCAGATACGGCGTATCTATTATTTTAATTAAAAACAGTTTTCGAATTATTAAACAGATACGACGCATCGATCTCTGTCGATACGGCGTATCTTCTGAATCAAAAATCCTATATTTTGAAACGTAACGAAGATACGGCGCATTAACTTTTGTTAATACGACGCATTTGATTTTAAATAAATATCGATTTTTGATAATTAAAACTGATACGGCGCATTCCAATTTCTAAGCGGCGTATCTATTTTTTTGAATAAAAGTCTGATTTATTTTTAACGTATTAAGATACGGCGTATCCCATTTATAGGATACGGCGCATCGTCAGCTGATATCAGCAACTTTTATTTTACTTTGATCGTTTCACCCTTCTTTTGCACGAGTAAGTCTTATTTCAGGAAGATGGACGATCCGGATATTACAATGGAAGAATATATTAGGTTTGAAAAGGAAAGAGCCTTGAGCAATAATGGGATCTATGATTGGGAAAGAGCAAGATATGGTGCACAAGTCATTGAGACGGAAGAAATCACTATGGAAGAATACTTAATTTTAGGACGAGAAAAAACAAGGAAAGAAAGAAACAAATTGCCGTTTCAACACGCTTGGTGTATGTCAAATGATGATGAGGAAGAATCATATATCATGAAACCAATTCCGGCAATTGTTATTGATAGTACTTTTTCTCCGGAGATTGCACAAGAAGATGATGGGTATACGGAACATTACGATGAAGAATATTCAGCAATCGTATTACCACCATTAGACAATCCAACGGATGAAGATGAAAAGTATTCTAATTTTGATTTCGAACCATTTGACGCCATAGTTGATGATGACATACCTCAACCAGATTTTGACCCAACGAGGGATTTTGAAGAAGTCTGGGATTACTTATTTAAAGATGAAATTCGGGAC